>SJYQ01015829.1:0-25569 GCA_006410935.1 Redunca redunca | reverse complement strand
CACACAGCTGTCTTTTCGTTCCACCTCGGCATCTCTGCCATCCCTGCCTTAGTGAGCACGGGCCATCGTTGAGTCAGGCTTCAGCATGCCTGCGATAAACAAACCAGTCCTGGAAACAATTAGAGCCACCCCAGCTGATCAGTCTGACACCACAAATCCAGGACTGCCGCTGGGTACGGCCGTGTTAGATTCGTCTCGGTCAGTCCATGCACAGACTGTCTCCAGATTTTTGATGATATGAAATAACATCTGGGTGAAGTTCTGCCCAAAATTTGATTTGGGGTTGATATTCAGTGCTGCCCCATCCCACTGGCCATCTGGGGACGGCTTTGTGATCCGAAGACGCTGAGGGATGGGGGGACACAGGGGGCTCATTAAATGGGCCCTGGACAGGGCCAGCATCATCAGACAGTGAGGAGAAGTTGCTTCAGCTCTCAAGGGAGTTCAGCGAGTGTGGGGGATCAGGGAGGGGCTCAGCGTTACCCCATACCCTCCCACATGGCTCCATACAAAGGCTGAGCTCACAGTTCCCAAAGACCTGATGTCCACGGAGCAGAGCTGATGAAAGCCATGGCATCTGCTAATGATATAACTTGCCACGCTGCAGGCTCAGGTTCTGTTTCATTTTTGGCTGACTCAGCCTTATGGCCGCAAGAAATCAGGTACCTTCAGCACACGAGTCCTCTGGTTTTGATCTGGCTCTGGAGTCAAGAATTCAGGACACTGTCTTCTGTTTCTTCATCTGTCCGAGCCAGCAGCGCATTCCCACAGTCTATTTCCTCATTCCTTACATGCTCTTGCAAGGCAGTGGAATTTCAGTCTCAAAACCCCTGCCCTCAACGGGCTCTTCATTCCAGGTGATTCCAGGTGGCGGACTGGAATTCCCATTTTCCTCCGCATGCCATAGGATTCCTGGTCTGATCCCTTGTTATGCTCTGAATTTTTACTGTCTCCAGTCCCAAGCAGTCTAGATAACCAATCTCAGCTTCTCTGAATATCCTCCAGCATCCATGGTCTGTAACCCCTTCTGGCACCAATTTCTATATAAGGCAGCATTCTTGGTTGCAGGCAGTAGAAACCAACTCAGGTTAACTTAAGCAGAAAAGGATGTTCAAAGAGTAGATACTCAAAAGGATATTCAAAGAATGTTGAGTGACTCATGAATCATCAGTGAGCTGGAGACCCAGGCTTGTGGTATGCAAACAAGATCGATGCTCCCAGGTGACCTCTGAGGCTGGTGCTCCAAACACCTGAAGGATGTCACAGCCCCTGTGACCTGCACGTCCCACACGCCAACACCCAGCCCTGGGCACCACCGTCCTCGGGGCTCAGCAGGGAGGTGCTCTGCTTCTTGGCAGCCCATGTCTTGTTTTTAAATCTTGAGTTGGTGCATCTAATGTGTGAGCCTTGAAGGCCCCAGCTGCAAGGGAGTCTGAGAATATGGGATTGGCATTTTTAGTTTCTATTGAAGGGGGTGGTCCATGGGCTAAGACCCATGAAGTGGGGTTCAGAGAGTGGGTGGTCAAAACCCTGAAGCAAAACAAAAGCTAAATGTCTGTCTCATTCTGTATCACACTTCACTCATTTTTTCTAGGCTAGTCCAGAAGTCTACCTGCCCAAGATTATCTCCCCAGGGGACCTCCCTGGTGGTCCAGTGGTTAAGAGTTCGCTTTCCAATGCAGGGCAGGGGACACAAGTTTTATCCCTGATTGGGGAATTAAGATCCCATGTGTTGAGGCAACTAAGCCCGCGAGCTGTAACTACTGAGCTCATGTGCCTCAACTAGAGGGAAGAGAAAATATTTAAATACAATATAAATTTTATCTATCTGCACACAACGAAGATCTCACATGCCAAAACTAAGCCCTGATGCAGCCATAAATAAAAAACAAATAAACTCTTTTAAAACAGGTCTCTCTTTCTCTGATTCATTATCTACTTGGCCTGGAACTTGAGGACAGAGAACTACTTTGATTTCACCGACTTTTGGATCCCCGGATCCTAGCACAGTTACGTCACAGGCTCACAGTAAGTCCTGCTAAATAATTGCATGAATCTATGCCACAGTCCAGGGTGGAGTTAAGTGAGGCACTCACCTCAGGTGCAAAGTTGCAGGCGGCACCAAACACTCAGTATCAAGATAAGTAATATTTTCAACACGATTTTTAAAAATTTTATTGACGTTGAGGTGATTTACAACATTGTGCATTGTAAATCACTTTGCTGTACTGCAAAGTGACTCAGTTAGACATGTATATACATATATATTCTTTTTTAAAAAAATTAAAAGATTTTTAACACCAAAAGCACTTTGTATTGAGGCATACCAATGTTGTGGTAGATTCAGGTGAACAGCAAAGGATACACATACATATCTTTCCGTGTTCTTTCCCATTATGGTTTATCACAGGATATCGAATATAGTTCCCTGTTCTATACAGGAGGATACTGTTGTTTTTCCATCCTAAATATACTAGTTTGCACCTGTTGATCTCAAACTCCCAGTCCTTCTCTCCCCCTTGGCAAGCATAAGCCTGTTCTCTATATCTTCGAGTCTGTTTCTGTTTTGTAGATATTCTCATTAACAGAAAAAAAAATTTTTTTTAATCAAAATGAATGCAAAAAAAAAAAAGTCCACAGTGAACCAAATATCAAATTTCAATTAAAGACACGATCCAACCTTACATTTTCACTTGCCTCACTTGCCTCACTCTAATCTTGGCCAGGTCAGATCCTTTATTTAAATAAAATATAAATTTACCTATATGTATAATACAAATATTAGAACATTATGATAAGTATTACAATGCATTGTTTTATATGATTTTATTTATTTTTGTTTTTGCCTGTGCTGGCGTTTCGACACTGCTCTGGCTTTTCTCTAGTCGAGGCAAGAGGGGGGCCACTCTCTAGAGGCGGTGCTCAGGCTTCTCGTTGCGATACGACGGCTTCCGTTGCAGAGCACAGGCTTTAGGCGCGCAGCCTTCAGTAGTCGCAGCATAAGGGCTCAGTAGTTGCAGCCCCTGGGCTCTAGAGCCCAGGCTCAGTAGTCCTCGTGCTCAGGCTTAGTTGCTCTGAGGCATGTGGGATCTCCCTGGATCAGGGATCAAACCCCTCTCTCTTGCATTGGCAGGCAAATTGTTTACCATTGAGCCACCAGGGCAGTCTTATAATAAATTATTTAAACAAATAATATGCATGTGTGCTAAGTCATTTCAGTCATGTCCGACTCTTCACGACACTAAGGACCCACCAGGCTCCTCTGTCCCTGGGATTCTCCAGGCAAGAATACTGGAGTGGGTTGCCATTTCCTCCTCCAGGGGATCTTCCCAACCCAGGGATTGAACCTGTGTCTCCTGCAACTCCTGCATTGCAGGCAGATTCTTTACACTGAGCCGCCAGGGAAGCCCTAAATAAATACTATTTATTTAAAATGTTGTGCCCAAGGTGAGTGCTTCAGCGGCTTCACCCTAGTCCTAACCCTGCCATCCTGGTTCGATATTCACTGCTTTTTTGCTTCTTTTTGTGAAATTGGTTTCTATTCTCACTCTATTGCCCCAGCTATCAAAAACCTCCTCCTGGGTCTCCCACCCCCAGAATATTCTGCCACAGTCCCCCTCAATCTTAGCCGCCCTGTGAAGCTTGCTGGGGGTAGAGTGGTCAGGTCACTCCTTTATTCAAAGTCATCTGTGGGTCCCATCCTCAAACACTCAGCCACAGATGTGCAGAGGCCCCTGCCCTGATCTACACCCTGACCTCTCCCTCCCCAGCCGCCCCCGTGAACAGCCTGCCCTCCTGCCCGCAATTTGGGCTGCACCTCCTCCTTCCTTCCCCACTGTGCTGTGGGTTTCCCCACATCTAAGCCTCGCTGATCATCTTCAAGGTCAATCTCCAATTTGCTGTTAAAACTGCCCCCGTAGGAATGTAAAATAGTGTCACTGCTGTGGAAAAGAGTTCAGCGGTTGCTAAAAAGACTTAATGGAATTACTGTACAACCCACCAGTTCCCCTTCTGGGTATACACACAAAATAATTGAAAGCACAGTTTCAAAGACATATTGGTACCCCACGTTCACAGCAGCACTATTTCACGATAGCCAAAAGCTGGGAGCAAACCAGTGTCCAGTGACAGATGAATGGGTAAGTAAAATGTGGTCTATACATACAGATGGGTTATTATTCAGCCCCCCTTTTTCTTGCTGCATGCTACATGGGATCTCAACTCCCCGACCAGGGATTGAATTCATGTCCCCTGCAGGGGAAGCGCAGGGTCCTAACCACTCAACAAATAGGAAAGCCCCATAGTCAGCCCTGAAAAAGACGGAAATTCTAGTACAAACTACATGGGTGAATCTTGAGGACATTCTGCTAAGTCAAATAAGCCAGTTACAAAAATACAAAAACTGTATGATTCCACTTCAGTGAGGTCCCTGCTGCTGCTGCTGCTAAGTCGCTTCAGTCGTGTCCGACTCTGTGCGACCCCATAGACGGCAGCCCACCAGGCTCCCCCGTCCCTGGGATTCTCCAGGCAAGAACACTGGAGTGGGTTGCCATTTCCTTCTCCAGTGCATGAAAGTGAAAAGTGAATGTGAAGTCTCGTGAGGTCCTTAGGGGAGTCAAATTCATAGGGATAGAAACTAGAATAATGGTTGCCAGGGGATGGGGATGGAGGAATAGGGAGTTAGTGTTTGATGGCGCTACAGCTTCAGTTTTGCCAGACGAAAATGTCCTGGAGATGGATGGTGGCGCTGGTTGCACAACAATCTGAATGTATCTAAAATCACTGAATTGTACACGTAAAAATGATTAAAATGCTAACTTTAATGTTATGTGCATTTTGTGAGTGTGAATCGTTCACTAACTAACTAGAGTCATGTCCAACTCTTTGCGACCCCATGGACTGTAGCCTGCCAGGCTCCTCTGTCCATGGAATTCTCCAGGCAAAAATACTGGAGTGGGCAGCCATTTCCTCCTCCAGGACATCTTCCTGACCCAGGGATTGAACCCAGATCTCCTGCATTGCAGGCAGATTCTTTCACCATCTGAGCCACCAGGGAAGCCCATTTTACCACAATCTTTTTAAAAAAGAAAAGCTGGGAGAAAAAAGACTGTCCCTGTGGTCAGAAGTGAGCACTTTTTCCTCTGAATCCCTTAATCATTCTACCCAAGATTTCTTTGAAGTAGGAGAGCCTGGCAGCAAGGTCTCTCTACAAGGGCAGGGGTAGGGGGAGAGAGGCTCAGCCCATACCTCTGGCTAAAGCACAGTGGCTGCAGTGAGCTATGTAGGCAGCCCCCCCTCTGCCAGACATGGGTGCATTCACCTGTCACACCTGGGTACCGAGGTACTCTGACCTTGCCCAGTTGGAGCCAAGGGAGGGCAGGTGTGTGGTGAGGTGTGTGTGGTAAGTGGGCCTGACATATTCTCATTGCACAGCCTCTTTCTTTGCCGGCATGTGAGTCCCTCCATGCCCTGCAGTCTGGAAGAACAGTTAAGAACACCGAGCAGCTCTCCAGCTTTGTTACTTTGTTGGCTAAGTTGACATAAAGCAGTCCTGGCTTCATAAGGCTGTATGAGGACCAAGTGAGATGCTGTATGGAAACTGACTGATGGTGTGCCTGTCGCCTCACCTGACCGGTGGCCATCCTCCCTTTTCCCGATTAACAGAACGCTGATCTGCTTATGAAGTCAGCAGAAATGCTGTGATCTCAGTGCCAGAAGATGAACTGTGATTGGTCAAACCCAGTCATGCACCTCTGATTCCCCTGGACCAGTGGTTGGTCTAAGTGTGGCCGTGTGACCCTCTTTTGACTACTGAGATGTAAGAGGAAGTCTGTTGGATATAGAGGAAGGGTGACAATGGAGGATCTTCTGCAATAAAAAGACAGAGACTTCCAGGGGGGTCGTCCTTCTCTAGTCTCCCTTCCTGCTTTGAATGCAGATGCAGGGCTTGGAGGATCAGCAGCCATTTTGCAGTAATGAGGTGATGTGCGTGATAACAAAGTCAAGGAAACAGTAAGAACTCCAGCTCTGACCCTGTCAAGTTACGGGACAATGCCAGGATTACTATTGTTATTTCTTGATTTCTTATGATGGAAAAAAATTAAATCCCTGTTTCTCTCCCCTCAGCTGATATGAATTGGATGTATTTTTTGTTTGCTTACAACTGAATTTATTTTTATAGAATACGCTGTCACATATGTTAGCTTTTATCTGCCCTCATATTCTTTTCCATCCTTGGGCAAGATGTACAGTTCTCTGAGCCTCTCATCATGAATAGGCTGAAGGTAGAGACACCTGTCTCCCCAGGCTCTTGTAAGTATTAAATGGGACACAGGCTGTGAAATTACTCTGTAGACTGTGAAGGCTTCAGCTGGGAAGGAGGACTGCTGGAGGCCTCTCTCCTGGAGACCAAGGCTCCCTGCATGAGGAACAAGCTAAAAAAGGGACAAGAAAACAAGCAGAGTCTGGCCCAAGCCGGTGGGTGGCCTCACCCCTGTTTCTGGGGTAGGAGATTTAATTACTGAGAGTGATGGGGTGGTTAAGTACTCAAGTTCTGGAATCTCTGCAGCCTCTGTCCCTCCCTTAGGGTTGTGATAGCCTCTCTGTCTCAGTTTTCTCATCTGAAAAACAGGAGTAACGATAATGGTGAGCCAGATAAGCTTAGTGAATCAAGTGAAAAAGTACATGTGAGTTCAGCTGTTTCAGTCAGCAACTGACATGTTAACACCATGTAACAAAACCAAACTTAGTGGTCCAGAGCACTGAGTGCTCATCTCCCTTACCAGTCTGAGAGTCGACTGGACTTGGTTCCAAATTGCAGGTTGGGTCTAGATCTGTTCCTTGACTGAGCAAACCTACTGAGCTCCTACCGTATGCCAAGCTCTGTGCCAGGTGCTGGGGTACCGCGAATGGGAGAAAGATCCTGACCATACAGAGCTCACATCCCAGTCGGGTGCGGGAGTGGACAGCAGTGGACGCAGGTGGAAGAAATAGGGACATTGCACTGGAGGCCCCAAGGTCGGGAGAGAGAGATCTCTGCTGGGGCAAGAACTGTGAGTGCATTTGCACCCCCTTGTCTGCGTGTCTGCGCGCATGCGCACAGCTGTCCGTGGGTGTGGCTTTGAGTGCATCCATGTTTTGCGGGCAGTTCTATGTATTCCCGAGAAAGAGAGAGAGAGAGAGTGTGTGTGTGTGTGTAAGGAGAGAGGTGTGTGACTCAGACCTTCCCCGCTGTGGCAGAAGCTGAGATCTGAGGTGGGGGCGGGGGAAAGTGGGTTTCTCTCACATGCCTGCTCCGGGGTGGGGGTGGGGGGCCCTAGGCTGCCCACGACTTTGTGGGAAGAAGGTCTGGGAGCAGCCAGAATGTGTTTGCATTTCCTGGGTGATTGACGACGCCGGGGAGCAGGCTCTCTTCCCATGACAGATGTAGGAATGTTTCTGCTAATCAAGGCGGAAAGCAGGGGCGTGGGGGCCGTCGGAGCACCACCCACCCCCCAGCCCTGCTCGGTGGCCACCTGTTTGGGGCCTGGGAAGCAGTTGGGCGATGTGAGTGAGAAGCTCCCAGACCCGGGGCGACTCCGCCACCCACCCCTGCCTCCCCGCGGCTCAGACACCTCTCGCCTGCCTCCACTCCCCGCAGGGTAGGTGGGAGAGCGGGGTCAAGGGTTCAGCCCAGAGGATGATCCCACACACGGAGGGGGTGTTGAGCGGGACTTGGGGCCCCAGCAGCGGGAACCCTGCCTCCCGCATAAGCCCCCTCCCCCCACACAACCTGCCCTCCTCCCCCATGTCTTTTCTGAGTTGAGGGAAGATAGAGCCTCAGAAGAGTCCGCGATGGCAGGAAATCACCCAAATCGGGAAACAGGTGGTCCCAGGTCTCAAGGAGGTGGCTGCTCGTCCCAACCTCAGCCTTGCCCCCAGGCCCCACATCCTCCCAGCCCACTGCATCCCTGATTCTGTTATTATAAAGCTTTCCCTCCTGAGGAGGGGCAGCAGATAACATGATCCTCCAGCCCAGTGTGGTCCAGGCCTCCCCACTCATCCGTGACGCGGATGACTCCATGCGCTGTCTGCACACCTCCCCTGGAGAGGGATGTAGGCCCTGGAAGTGTGAGGATTGTAACAGGGCGGGGTGGGCTGGGACCTATGGGGGCTATTGGCAATGGCTGGCGCCAGTGGGAATGGCTCTCACCCCCAGGAGCCACTGGGAGGCCCGAGGGTGGGGCCTGGTCCTGATGCTCTGTGTGTGTGTGTGTGTGTGTAACAGTCCCTACACAGAAGGAAATGGCAACCCACTCCAGTGTTCTTGCCTGGAGAATCCCAGGGACGGGGGAGCCTGGTGGGCTGCTGTCTATGGGGTCGCACAGAGTCAGACACGACTGCATCGACTTAGCAGCAGCAGCAGCAGCACACAGTCCTGTGGGCTTGTGCGGGAGGGGAGGACTTACTGACTCCGTGACTTGCTTGGTTTCCCAGGAGGGACCCCTTGGGACCAAGCCCCAGCCCTGACCCAGCAGTCCCTTGCCAGGCGTGTCCAAAGTCACTTTCTCACGTTTGGCTCTGAGATACCTCTTTTCCCTCTCCTTTTCCCAGTCAGGGAGGGGGATGTGCCTGTGAGTCACCCCATGACTCATACAGGCACACCAGGGCCTGGGAGGGGCGTGTGTATGTGTGTGTGCATGCAGTCGGGCAAATGTGTGTGCAACTGTGCTTGCATGTGTGTGTGAGTGTGTGTGTTCACGTATTAGGGGGAGGAACCGCAGCTGGGGGTGGGAAGGGGACACGCCGTGGCTTCTCGCCTTTATAATTGTTAACATCTTTGCAGCCAGACCGCCACTTGGAGGGTCACTTGATCACAGGACAGGATGGTCACCTCAGCAGATGGGTAAAGCCTGGGTACTGGTCTGTTTCGACCAGACANGAACATTTCCATCCCCACAGAGATCCCCCCTGTCGCCCTTTTATGGCCACACCTACTTCCCGCTAATCCCTATCCTTCCTTAAACCCTGGCAAGCATGCAATTTTGTTATTTCAAGAATGTTATATAAATGGAATCATACAGTATGTAACCTTTCGGGGTCGGCTTTTCTAACTTGGCGTGATTCTCCGGAGAGTCATCCAGGTTGTTGTGGACACGAATAGTTCCCTTATTGTCATCAAGTAGTTTTCCACAGGGTGGATGTCCCCCAGTCTGTTTAACCATTCACTGGAGGACATCTGGGTTGTTCCCAGTTTGGGCTATTATGAGTAAAGTTGCCATAGACATCCCAGTACAGGTTTGTTTGTGAACATAAGTTTTCGTTTCTCTGGGATAAATGCCCAGGAGTGCAATTACCAGATCATATAGAGTTGAATGTTTAATTTTTAAAGAAATTGCCACACTGTTTTCTAGAGGGGCTATACCATTTTGCATTCTCACCAGCAATATAAAGAGATGGGAACACCAGACCATCTGACCTGCCTCCTGAGAAATCTGTATGCAGGTCAAGAAGCAACAGTTAGAACTGGACATGGAACAACAGACTGGTTCCAAATTGGGAAAGGAGTACATCAAGGCTTATAGTGTCACCCTGCTTATTTAACTTATATGCAGAGTACATCATGAGAAATGCCAGGCTGGATGAAGCACAAGCTGGAATCAAGATTGCTGGGAGAAATATCAGTAACCTCAGATACACAGATGACACCACCCTTATGGCAGAAAGTGAAGAGGGACTAAAAAGCTTCTTGATGAAAGTGCAAGAGGAGAGTGAAAAAGTTGGCTTAAAACTCAACATTCAGAAAACTAAGATCATGGCATCCGGTTCCATCACTTCATGGCAAGTAGATGGGGAAACAATGGAAACAGTGACAGACTTCAATTTCTTGGGCTCCAAAGTCACTGCAGATGGTGACTGCAGCCATGAAATTAAAAGACACTTGCTTCTTGAAAGAAAAGCTATGACCAACCTAGATAGCATATTAAAAAGCAGAAACATTACTTTGTCAACAAAGGTCCATCTAGTCAAAGCTATGGTTGTTCCAGTAGTCACGTATGGATGTAAGAGTTGGGCTATGAAGAAAGCTGAGTGCCAAAGAATTGATGCTTCTGAAGTGTGGTGTTGGAGAAGACGCTTGAGAGTCCCTTGGACTGCAAGGAGATCCAACCAGTCCATTCTAAAGGAAATCAGTCCTGAATATTCATTGGAAGGGCTGATGCTGAAGCTGAAACTCCAATACTTTGGCCACCTGATGCAAAGAACTGACTCATTGGAAAAGACCCTGATGTTGGGAAAGACTGAAGGCGGGAGGAGAAAGGGACAACAGACGATGAGATGGTTGGATGGCATCACCGACTTGATGGACATGAGTTTGAGTAAGCTGCAGGAGTTGGTGATGGACAGGGAAGCCTGGAGTGGTGCAGTCCATGGGGTCTCAAAGAGTCAGACATGACTGAGCAACTGAACTGAACTGAGTTTCTCTGCATCCTCTCCAACACTTGATGTTGCTACTATTTTTTATTTTAGCCATTCTGAGAGGTATGTAATGATAGCTCAGTGTGATTTAATTTGCATTTCACTTACAGTTAATGAGGAACATATTTTCACATACTTACCTGCCATCTGAATACCCTCTTTGGTGAAGTGTCTCTTTATGTGTTTTCTAATTGGATATTTTCCTCTTTTGCTGTTGACTTTTGAGAGTTCTTTACATGTCCTAGATACTGGTCCCTTGTCAGATAGTGTTAGTTGCTCGGTTGTGTCCATTTCTTTGTGGACTCATGGACTGTAGCCCACCAGACTTCTCTGTCCATGGACTTCTCCAGGCAAGAATACTGGAGTAGGTAGCCATTTCCTTCTCCAGGGAATCAAGCCCAGGATTGCAGGATCATTCTTCACAGGCTGAGCCACCTGGGAATCCCTTCTTTGTGAGATAAGTGGTTTACAAATTTTTTTTCAATTCTGTAGTTTGTCTTTTCATCTTCTTAACAGGTTCTTTCACAAAGGAAAAGTTCTAAATTCTGATGGTTTCCAATTTATCAATCTTTCCTTTTATGGATTATGTTTTGGTGTCAAGTGTGAAAACTATTCACCTAGCCTTAGATCCCAAAGTTTTTCTCCTGCATTTTTAGAAAGTTTTATAGTTTTACGTTTTGCATGTAAGCCTATGGTCCATTTTGAATTAAATTTTTTGTAAAAGGTATGAGACTTAGGTTGAGGGGTTTTTGGTTTTATTTTAGGGGCTTCTTTTTCTCTATGGATATTCAGTTGCTCTGACACCACTTATTAAGAGTCTGTCTTTCCTCCATTGAATTGCTTTTGTGTTCTTATAAAAAAAAAATCCATCAGGAATATTTGTGTGGTTTGTTCCACTGATCTATGTGTTACTTGCACAGCCAATACAACAGTCTTGATTGCAGTAGGTGTATAATGAATCCTTTATGCCTTATAAAAGTTTATACTAAATCAAGTAGACCAATTCCTCTCATTTTGTTCTTTTTTTTCCCCAAAGTTGTTAAATGACTGAATCACTTTGCTGTGTACCTGAAACATTGCAAGTCAACCATACTTCAATAAATTATATATATTAAGAAAAAAGCAAAGTTGTTTAAATGATTCATGTGCCTTTACTTCTTCATATAAATTTTAGAATAATATTGTCTATAGCTACAAAAAATCTTGCTGGAGTGTTTAAAGGAATTGTGTTAAATCTGCATGTCAACTGGGGAGAACTGACATCTTTACTGTGTTGAGTCTTTCAATTAATGAACATGATATATCGCTCCATTTACTTATCTTTGCTTTATGTGATCAGCATGTAGTTTTCAGCATGTGAATCCTATATAAATATTTTGTTAGATTTACATCTAAGCATTTTATTTATTTTGAGAGATTATAAATGGTATTTAAAATTTGGTGCCCGTATGCTTGTTTCTATGATATAGAAATACTATTGATTTTTGAACATATATCTTGTATCCTGCTACCTTGCTGAATTCACTTATTAATTCTAGGAGTTTTTTGGTAGATTCTTTGGGATTTTCTATATAAACAATGATGTCATCTGTGAAGAGGGACAGTTTTATTTCTTTTTTTCTGATCTGTATGTTATTTATTTTTCTTGCCTTCTTGCATAGGCCAGAACTTCCAGCACTTTGTTCAATAAAAGTGTGAGAGCAGATATACTTGTTTTGTTTCTGATCTTGGGGGAAAGGCATTTTTAAGTATAATGTTATCTGTAGGAGTTTTGTAGATACTTTATCAAGTTAAGGAAGTTCCCCCTCTATGCCTATTTTTTCTGAGTGTTTTTATCATGAATTATCATGTCAAATGTTTTTTCTACATCAACTGACATGATCATGTGATTTTTTTTTTCCCCTTTAGCCTGTTAGTAGAGTGGATTGCATTGATAGCTTTTCAAATATCAAACTACTCTTGAATCCCTGGGATAAATCCCACTTGATCATGGTGTATAAATATTTTTATATGCTGTTTAATTATATTTGCTGATATTTTGCTAAGGTTCTTTGCACCTACATTCATGAAGGAAATTGGTTCCTTGTTCTGTACTGTCTTTGTCTGGGTTTGATATTGAGATAATACTAGCTTTATAAAATGAATTGGGTAGTGTTTTCTTCTCTTCCATTCCCTGAAGAGATCATGTAAAGTTGGTGTTAAAACATGTGGTAGAATTATCTGTGAAACTATCTGGGCCTGGAGACTTTTGGTAGGGGGATGAGTTTTAAAAATTACAAATTCAATTTCTTTGATAGTTACAGAATTTTTCAAATTATCAGTTTTATATTGAGTGAGTTGCGGTAGTTTGTATTTTTCTAGAAATGGGTATATTTCATCTAAGTTGTCAAATTTATGTGTGTAAAGTTGTTCATAGCATTTCCTTATAATCATTTTAGTGTCTATGGTGTCTGTAGTGAAGTTTCCTGTCTTGTCCCTGATATTGATAATTTGTATTCTTTCTTTTTTCCTCTTTCTTTGTCAGTCTTGCTGGAGACTTCTCAGTTTTATTGATCTTTTCAAAGAAACAGCTCTCTGTTTCATTGATTTTCTCTATTATTTTTGTTTTCAATTTCACTGATTTCTACTTTTATCTCTATTATTTCTTTCCTTTGCTTGTTTGGGGTTTATTAGATTCTTTTCCTAGATTCTTGAGATGGGATACTTTCCCTCTTTTCTAATATGTGTGCTTAGTGCTATAATTTTCCTTTTCAGTAATACTTTAGCTGTGTCCCATATTTTGGTATGTTGTATTTTCATTTTCACTCAGTTCAATATATTTTTGGAATTCCTTTGAGACTTCCTCTTTGATCTGTGGATTATTTAGAAGTGTTTTATCTAATTTCTAAGTGTTTGGAGATTTTCCTATTATACTTCTGTTACTGATTTCTAGTCTGATTCCATTGTAGTCAGAGAACAACTTTGCATTATTTCATTTATTTTAAATTTACTGAGTTTAGAAAAAATGATATATCTTGGTACATGTTCTAAAGTTGTTATTGTTGTTGTTCAGTTGCTAAGTTGTGTCCAGCTCTTTGCAACCCCATGGACTGCAGCACATCAGGCTCCTCTGTCCTCCACTATATCCTGGAGTTTGCTCACATTCTTGTCCATTGAGTCAGTGATGCTAACCAACCATCTCATCCTTTGTCGCCCCCTTCTCCTTTTGCCTTCAATCTTTCCCAGCATCAGGCTCTTTTCCAATGAGTCGGCTCTCTGCATCAGGTGGTCAAAGAATTGGAACTTCAGCATGAGTCCTTCCAATGAAAATTCAGGGTTGATTTTCTTTAAGATTGACTGGCTTGACCTCTTTGCTGTCCAAGAGACTCCCAAGAGTCTTTTCCAGCACCACAGATTGAAAGCATCAAATCTTCTCCACTCAACCTTCTTTATGGTCCAGCTCTCACATTCGTACGTGTTCTGAAAGTACTTGAATGTGTATTCTGCCATTGTTGGGTGGCATGTTCTACAAATGTTGATCTGTTGGTTGATGGTGTTGTTGATTTTTCTGTATCTTTGCTGATTTTCTCTTTGTTCTATCACTTATGAGAAATGATGTTGAAATCTCCAGCTGTAATTGGGGATTTGTCTATTTTCTCCTTTTAGTTCTTTTTTTTTTCTTTTCTTTTCTTTTTTTTTTTTAATTTTTATTTTAACTTTAGTTTACTTTACATTACTGTATTGGTTTTGCCAAACATTGACATGAATTCACCATGAGTGTACATGCGTTCCCAAACATGAATCCCCTCCCACCTCCCACCCCATACCATCTCTCTGGGTCCTCGCCTTGCACCAGTCCCAAGCATCCTGCATCCTGCATCGGACATCGACTGGCGATTCGTCCTTTTAGTTCTATAAGGTTTTTCTTCACATACCTTCCAGTTTACTGTTTGGTGCATACATGCTTAGGTTTGCTATGACTTCTTCGTAGATTGACACTTTTATCCTTACAAAATGTTTCTCTCTGCCTCTGGCAATTTTCTCTGCTTTGAAGTCTGCTTAATCTGATGTTAATATAGTCACATCTGCTTTCTTTTGATTAATGCTTGCATGATACATCTTTTACAATCCTTTTACTTTCAACCTGCCTATATCATTATATTTGAAGTGAATTTCTTGTAGATATCATACAGGGGATCATGTTTTTTAATCCACTGTCAATCTCTGTCTTTAATAAGTGTTCTTAGACCATTAGTGTTTAATGTAATTATTAATGTGTTAGCGCTTAATTTTGTTATTGTTTTGTTTTGTCTTCTCTATGTTTTGTTTTAAATTCTTCTGTTTTCTTTTCCTGCATTCCTGTGGGTTACTTGAATATTCTTAAGAATTCCATTTTGATTTATCTATGGTATTTTTAAGTGTATATCTTTTTAGTAGCTTCTCTGAGTATTATATGTACATAATATATCACAGTATACTGGTATAATTATTTTACAACTTTCAGTGAACTATAGAAATCATCCCTCCCTTTAAATCCCTTTGCTTTCTCCTATTTATAACTGTCTTAAATATTTTCTCTAGATACATTTAGAGGCATGTCAAATAGTGTTAAAATTTTTTTGCTTCAACTCTTGAATCCAAGAAGGAAATTCTAATGTGCTTACCCATATTTTTTGTTTGCTATGTTCTTTTTCCTTCCGTATGTTCCAAGATTACTTTTTTAAAAATCATTTCCTCTGTTTCAAGAACTTTTTTTTTAAGCTGTTCCTTTAGATTGGGGTTGATGGTGACAATTCTCTTGGTTTTCCTTCACCCAAGAATGGCTTGATTTCCCCTTGATTTCTAGAGTATATTTTCTCTGGATATAGGATTCTGGGTTGAAAATTCTTTTCTTTCAGCACTTGAAAAATTTTGTGCCACCACCTCCTGAACTCCGCAGTTTCTTGAAAGAAAATCCACTGTCTTTCAAGTTATTTTTTTCTCCTATAAGTAACATGTCATTTCTCTCCCGCTGCCTTAAAGACTTTTTCTTTGTTTCTAGTTTTCAGAATAAGTTTGACTGTGATATCTTTGTGTGGATTTCTTTGAGTTTTTCCTGTTTGGGATTTACTCGGCCTCTTGAATCTATAGGCCTACATCTGGGGCCAAATTGTCAGCCCTTATTTCTTTGCGTGCCTTTTTAGCCCTGACCTCTTTCTCTTCTCCTTCTGGGACTCCAGGGACATGGATGTTAGATCTTTAGTCCCACAGCTCCCTGAGATTTTGTTCCTTCTGTTCTACTTTCTCTCTCTTGTTCAAGTTAGGTAGTTTCTATTATTCTGTACATATATAGTCAGTAACTTACAATGGTTCAATTTATGACTTTTTGACTTTATGATGGTGCTAAAATAATATTGGTAGAAACCATATTTTGAATTTTGTTCTTTCCCAGGGCTTACGATATGCAGTACAATGTTCTCTCGTGATGCTGGGCAGTGGTAGCAAACCACAGGATCCAGTCAGTCATGAGATCACAAGGGTAAACAACTGATATGCTTACAACCCTTCTCTGGATACAGACCATTCAGTGTTTCACTTTCAGTTCCGTACATTACATGAGATATTCAATGCTTTATTATAAAATAGGTTTTGTATTAGATGGTTTTGCCCAACTGTAAGCTAATGTAAGTGTTCTGAGTACATTTAAGGTAGGCTAGGCTAAGTTATGATATTTGCTGCTAAGTCACTTCAGTCGTGTCCGACTCTGTGCGACCCCATAGATGGCAGCCTACCAGGCTCCTCTGTCCATGGGATTTGCCAGGCAAGAGTACTGGAATAGGTTGCCATTGCCTTCTCTTTGGTAGGTTAGATGTATTAAATGCATTTTGACTTTTGATATTTTCAACTTGCAATGGGTTTGTTGGGACATAACCCCATCATAAGTCAAGGAGGATCTGGTTTTCACTAATTCTTTATCTCCTCCATTCTGTGGTTGACATTCTTCTTAAAAAAAAAAAAAAAATTTGAATGTGTAGGGTCTTAGCTGTGGCATGTGGGATCTTTCATTGCACGTGTGGGCTCTTCACTGTGGCACGTGGGCTTCGTTGCCTGGTGGCATGTAGGGTCTTAGTTCCCTGACCAGGGGTCAAACCCACGACCTGCACTGGAAGATGGATTCCTAACCACTGGACCACCAGGACAGCCCTAACATTTCTCTCTACACCTTCTATTTCTTTGCTGAGGCGTTTGACTTTTTTCGTTTGTTTCGAGTATGTTCGTAACATTTCTATTACCTCAGTCTTGGCACTTGTCGATTGTCTTTTTTTTCTGGAAGTTTGAGATCTTCCTGGTTCTTGGCACAATGCGAAATATTCTATTAAAACCTGGACATTTTATGTTTTGTGTTATAAGATCCTATCTTCTTAAACCTTCTGCTTTAGCTGGTTTCTTCTAATGCTGCTCCATCAGGGCAAGTGAGGAGGCTGCTGCCTCATTGCTGCTGGATAGGGTTACAAGTCCAAGTTCCCCACTTGACCTCTACTGATACATGAGGCGATGAGGCTCCTTGTTACAGCCTGGGTGGGAGTGGAAGTCCCAGGTTCCTACTTGGCCTTCACCCTGGTGGGAAAATTGGAGCACTAACTGTAACCCGTTGAGGGTGAAAGTATACTTTCCAAACTTGCTTTTTGCTGTCATGGTGGGGCTACAGATTTTTCTGAGATGTTTGGCCGGAACAGAGCAATTAATTCATATCTAAAATGTTTCCATTTTGCTAGGCTGCCTCTTTTCTGTTTTTCCTTTTTTGAGTAGATAGAATAGGCTTTTTTTTTTTTTTTTTTTTTTTTTTTNTTTTTTTTTTTTTTTTTTTTTTTTTTTTTAGGAGGGGTTGCTTTTATTGTCTAGGCTTCTTGGCAATTCCAGGTTGCTAGCTTCTTCAGCTCCAAGTCTGGGATGCGTGAGACAAATTAAAAGAAAGAAGGAAAACAACAACCAGAAAACTCATCAGTGTGTTTGTTCCTTGGGTTCTTTGATCCCGAACTAATCTGCCTTCTTCTCCGCTCCTTTTAGAGTCTCTTTGTGCTTGTTTTGTATATTATGTCTAGGTTTCTGGCTGTACTTAAGGGGAGGAACAGGGAAAGAAGTAAGCCTCCTACATCTTCCCAGAAGATGTAAACATTTAAAATTTAAATTTTATGTTTACCTCAAGGGGAGATTATTGAATTAATTATAATCCTTTGTTCTTAGTACACTTTCAATGTCCATGCAAGGCTCTCTCCTGTTTTATATAAAGTATGCACTTGTATTTGTGTGTGTGTATTAAAAAAATCTCCCCTCATCCATGAACCAATTCCTATTCCCCTCCCTCCAAAGGCTTCATACCTAGAGTACTCAATGTATGTCCTTAAGTATGTATGCAGCCCCAGAGGATATAGTTTTGTGTGTCTTTGTATGTGTGTGTGTATGTGTTTACACAAATGGTAACATGTCAGATGATGCTTTCAAATTGTGGTGCTGGAGAAAACTCTTGAGAGTCCCTTGGACTGCAAGGGGATCCAACCAGTCAATCCTAAAAGAAATCAACGCTGACTATTCATTGGAAAGACTGAGGCTGAAGCTGAAACTCCAATAATTTGGTCACCTGATGCAAAGAGCTGACTCACTGAAAAAGACCCTGGTGCTGGGAAAGATTGAAGGCAAAAGGAGAAGGTGGGGGGACAGAGGATGAGATGGTTGGTTAGCATCACTGACTCAGTAGACAAGAATTTGAACAAACTCCAGGATATAGTGGAGGACAGAGGAGCCTGATATGCTGCAGTCCATGGGGTCGCAAAGAGCTGGACACGACGTAACGACAGAACAGCAACATGTCAGACATCCCATTTTATTTATTTCCCTTTTTCCCAAATAGGTCTTTTTGGTTTGGCCCATGTTGTTCTACAGGTGAACTACTTCTAACCACCACGTGCATCCACCACTTTTTACTTGCGCGCTAAGTCATTTCAGTCGTGTCCAACTCTGTACCACCCTATGGACTGTGGCCTGCCAGGCTCCTCTGTCCATGGGCTTCTCCAGGCAAGAGTACTGGCCGTGGGTTGCCATGCCCTCCTCCAGGGGATCTTCCCCACCCAGGGATCGAAACTGTGTCTCTTACATCTCTTGCATTGGCAGGTGGGTTCTTTACCACTAGTGCCGCCTGGGAAGCCCATAACATCTACTTACCTATTCCTTAGTTGGGGAAATCTGGGTTGCCTCTGCTTCACAGCTGCTGCAAGTATTGCCAGGGATACACGGGGCGTGCCCCCTGTAGACCTGGGTGGAAGGTGCTCCAAGGTTTACACAGAGGTGAGGGTGGCTAGGTTATAGGCGCATGCTGTCATAATCGCTCCAAGTCCTGGCATATGCTGGGAGGGCAGTACCTGTTTATGCTCTGGTCAACAGTGTCTGAGAAGTCCTGCTGGGAAAACTAATTAAAGTAGCTTTGAGAATTCTTTGGTGAAGCAGACATTATTTTGGCAAGGTGAGTGCTGCCCCCTAAATCATGTTTGGGCTTGTAAATAACTAGGTGGCGTAATGCAAGTTTCCCCTGGATTTCCCCTGGTGATCAGGGGAGCGTCCTGCCTGGGCAATGGATGGGCACTGAGGTTTAAGGTGGGGAAACATTTTGAAACAGGGCGAGACTTGAAGCCTCAGAGATCCCAGAAGTTAAAATAACCTCTGGGGATTTGGCGTAAATGAGAGGCAAAGGGGACAGTCCCTATATCGGGCCTGGCACAATAAATGAGTAAATGAAGGAGCAATTGGCCTGTGTTTCTGCACGTTTGCTGGGAGAGGGGGTCTACGCTTCTGGAACCTCAAATTTTATTTCTTACTTTGGCCATGCCGGCTGGAGGTGCACACTTGAAAAGAGATAACCTGTGTCCTTGGGGCCACCAAACCCTTATCTATGATCTCCCAGCCTGTCTCTCCCAGCCTCCCATCATTCATTCACGAATACTCCCAGACACCTAACAGGCCAACGGTGCCAACCCCAGGACACTCAAAGGTTAACGTTCTTCATCAGTGTAGTGCCCTCAGCTGAGACTCCTCTCAAGTGATCTTGGCCTGGCTTCCCTTTGATATCTCAGCCTCTGCACTGGACACCCTCCCCTGATCATCCAGGGTAAACCAACCCCATCCCACTCTCCCATCCCCTGCATTTTTCTCCACTGCTTGTCTGAACTTCCCTTTGGGGGCATTTATTGCAATTTTTCCGTGTCTGTTTATTTCTGCAAGTATTAAATAAAAAAAAAATCTAACCTGCTAAATTAGGACTCTTTAATTCACAAGTGTAGGTGCCTGACAGGCTTTCCACGTGGTGCCAGTGGTAAAGAACCTGCCTGCTGATGCAGGAGACATAAGGGACACAGGTTCAATCCCTGGGTTGGGAAGACCCCCTGGAGGAGGGCATGACACCCCACTCTGGTATTCTTGCCTGGAGAATCCCCATGGACAGAGGAGCCTGGAGGGCTACAGTCCATAGGGTCATGTAGAGTTGGACACAACTGAATCAACTTAGCACTCATGCACACATGTAGGTGCCTGGCACATTACGAGTGGTTAATAAATCCTTTGAAGTGACTGTCAGATGAGTAAGGAGTTACCTATGGCTTTTTAGAGAAGGGAGAAACCCTCTCTGTCTGGGGCCAGAAAGGAGGGTTGCTGGTGGTGGTGGTGACCCCAGACAGAATGCTCCCCCACTGGAGTCAGGAATTACAGGTGGAGAGAACTACATAGCATGTCCAGGGAGCCCTGGCTAAGCTGGTGGGGACCACCACAGAGGACTTTGGGCAATGTAGACGGAGGATTTTTCTTTAAACTTTTTACTGAAGAGCAATATATGTAGGAAAAGTGCTTACATTGTAAGCATTCATCAGGATGAATTTTCACAAGCTAAACACACATGTGTAACCAGTGCCCAGATCAAGAGACAAGACATTACCAGCACCCCAGAAATCCTCTTCACGTCTCCCCTCATTCCTTTTTCCCCAGAGATATCACTGTCCTGACTTTGGTATTTTTGAAGCTCACATAAATGGAATCATACAGCATATACTTCTTTGTGATGGCTTCTTCCTCTCAACACTGTGACATACGTTTAATCTCATTTCATTCTACTGATGATGGACATTCACAGTATTTCTGGATTGTGGCTGCACTGAGTAAAGCAGAAGAAAAACGTCTTGTACATGTCTTTCCACAAACATATGCATGCATTTCTGTTGGGCCCATGCCCAGGAGTGAAATTGGTGGATTTGGGGGGAGCATCTGTCCAGTTTCGGTGAGACAAGGCCAAACAGTGGCTGTACCAAATATGGTCCCTGCAGCAGCAGTGTTCTGAGAGTTCCGGTTGCTCCGCGTCCTCGCTGACGCTCGATACTTTCTATGATTTTTATTTTAGCCATTTTGGCAGGTGTGTAGTGGTATCTCGTTGAGCTTTTATTTTGCATTCCCCTGATGCCTAATAATGTTTTCATGTGTTTACAAGCCCCTTGGAGAGCCTCTTTTGCAACAGACCTGTTCAAAGTCTCCTGCCCATTCTCCACCGGCTGCCTCCCTTTTTCTAATCGATTTGTAGAAGTTCTTTGTATATTCTGGTTATGCATCTTTTGTTGAGTACGTGTTTTATAAATACTCACTGAAGGACTCAACGCCAGGGACTAATGTGGTTGAAGTGTGTTTCTCAAAGCTCCCCCTGGCTGTGGGTGCAGGCAGGCTGACTGTGAGACGGGGGGGAAGGGGTGCAGCGGTGGAGGTGACGAAGGGCAGCAGCCTGTGGCTTAGACGGCGGGGCCGGAGTCTAGAGCGACTTCAGTGGCAGCAGTGGCAAGCAACATCTGTCATGTCATGTCATGACAAAAACAAGATATGCGNCTCGGGGCCTCCACCTCCCCATCTGAGCAACAAGGTCATCCCTATGCAGCCTTGCTCCCCCGGTTCTTGTAAGGCAGCCCCCTGCAGAGCTGAGCTCAGGTGGAAGGGGCTGTCTGCTTCCGTCATGCACTCCTTGTTTGGCTTTTTCCCAGTGCCTAAGCTGACCTTTTCTGTTCCCTTTTTTGGTGTTAGGGAAGAGTCAGATGGCTTCCCCAACCCGCATTCTCCAGCCTGCCTTTTTCTCAGCTTAATCAGTCTCCAGCTGCCCAAGTGTCCCAGGCAGACCCTGGGTTCCGGCCAACGGTGGCCGCCCCCATCCCAGGGCTCCAGGCCGGCCGGATGGGCAGCTGGTACTGGAAATGGCCTTGATAGGAGATTCCCCCCCTTTCCGGTGCTCAACCACTTCCTCTCTGACAGAGCACGCAGTCTCTAGAAGGTTCTGCTGTGGGGACCAAGGGACATGGGCTGGGCCCTTGTCTGTTGTTCTCCAGTGTCCTGTAGTAGCAGACACTGCCGGGCGGAGGAGGAAAGGGGGGCTCTTCCTTAACACCCTTGGGGCTTCCCTGGTGGCTCAGATGATAAAGAATCTGCCTGCAATGCAAAAGACCCAGGTTCCATCGCTGGGTCAGGAAGATTCCCTGAAGAAGGGAATGGCTGCCCACTCCAGTATTCTTGCCTGCTGAATTCCATGGAAAGAGGAGCCTGGCAGACTACAGTCCATGGAGTCGCAAAGAGTCAGACATGCCTGAATGATTAATACTTTCACTTTTCACTTTTTTCTCCTTAGCACCCAGTCCCTTGCCTCTGTCCTGACAGCACCTCCTGGTCCCCAGCCCATAGCTGGGTAGACCCCATCCCAGCTCTAAATAGGCCCTGATTGGTTTAAGCCAGTTACTACATCTCATCCTGTGGTTGTTGTGATTGGTTCAGGGATAGGCCTTATGCTGGGCCAATCACAGCAACTGCCTCTCCTTGAGGTCTCCAAGAGGTAGACTTTCTCTCCATTAGACCTGAAGAGAAGCAAGTAGACCCAGGCCTGAGTGGAGGACATCCTGAGATCCCCAGGGGAGAGCCAGCCTGGGAAAGGAGCAAATGTGACCACGTAGAGCTGAGAGATGGAGGCAGAGAAACCAGGTCCTGTCACCCTGTTTGCCTGACTGGATCAAGCTTTGCTTGAAACCTCAAAAACCCCTGTACTTTTGGGTTACTATATAGCCCATAGATTTTAATCTTTAAAAGCCCCCGTTGTTGTCCAGTTGCCAAGTCGTGTCTGCCACTTTGAGACCCCATGGACTGCACCACGCCAAGCTTCCCTGTCCCTCACCGTCTCCCGGAGTTTGCCCAAGTTCGTGTCCACTGAATCGGTGATGCCATCCAACCACTTCATCTTCTGTTTCCCTCTCCTCCTTCTGCCTTCAATCTTTCTCAACATCAGGGTCTTTTCCAGTGAGTCAGTTATTTGCATCAGGTGGCCAAAGTATTGAAGCTTCACCTTAAATTCCCCCTATATGTTGGGTTTTCTCTTCCTTGGAACACAGAAATCCTGAATAAGGCCTGTAGAATGATGAGGGCCAGGCCTCGAGTCCTTTTCCTGCATGTCCCACTCACAGGACGGAGCCCAGGATCCAGCCCAGCACCAAAAATGTCTCTGCCCCATCCTTAGTCTCAGAGCCAGAAGAACATTTACAGGCCTTAAGTCCAGGGTCCCCCATTTTTCAGATGGGAGCACTGAGGCTCATCACTCCTCACCCCTTTTCCTTTCTATGGACTTCTTGCTGGAGGCCTCAGACAGATGGGAGGAACTGAGGATGCAGCCATGCTGAGTCCCCAGGCCTCTCCACCCCCAACTCCAGGTCCTCTGAGGAGGCGGGCTATATTCTATATTGCTACCACCACAGTGGGCCTGGCATGCGCACAGAATGTAAACAGCTCTCACTGGGGTACTCTCAGTAGCCTATAGGGTCAAGGCCAAGACTTTATCCTGACGTCTGAGACCCAGTCCCTTCTCTCTTTTCTTCTTCATCCTCTCTACTCATCCCTTGAGCCAAGGAGGGGAAACTTGTCACCAATGTGCAGGCCTTGTCCCTGCAAAAATCTGTTGGATATCACTGAGCCGACGGGTTGCATCACTTTAAAGTCATGATCATGAATCTCTAGGCTTTTGGTATTTGTTCCAACTAACTATTTGCTGCATCATTAAATAAAAGCTTACGACAACAACATTTTATTGTCTCACAAGGATTCTGTGGGTCATAGATTTGGGAGGGTCTCATCTGTGTTGCTCAGGGTCTCACTGAGTGGCTGAGGCTGGAACATCTGAGCCCTGACTGGGCATCTCTCTCCTTCCATGGACTTAGAGACTCTCCAGGTTGTCTCTTCATGGGCTAGCTTGGCCTTCATTACAGTATGGCAGCTCAAGGCTCCAGCATGGGTATCCTACAAGACAGAAGCTCTTCTCATGTAGCTTCAGAAGGGTTGTACTGTTGTTCCACCCATTCCATCAGTGATTAGGAAGTCACAAGCCTGCCCAGTTTCAAGTGGAGGAGAATTAGACTCAGTTTCTTAATGGAGGCATGGAAGGTTCTAGAAGAGCTTGTGGGGTGGGAGATGTTCCCATCTTGGGAAAAATGCGATTGGCGAGGGTGGATGGGTGATGCTGACAAATTTTCTGGTCTGCTTGCTTCCCCTTCATGGGAGAGGGTTCTTTCTCACCTTCTCCTCCTTCTGCATATATCCAGGGCCCTCTTCCCTTATTTATGACCCATGATCTTGCTGCTTTTTCACTGAAATAACAGAAGGAATCATGGGAGAATGCCCACATGCTCCTACAACCTGGCCCCGCACCCGCTCACACTGACATCTTGTGGATGGAGTATCTGAGTCTCCCTAAGGCCCACCTGAGTCCTGGATTTTATCCCCTTCTTGCAGTTTGCATCCCTTCTCGCACCACCAATTTCCTCTCTTCCAGGAAAACTCTTCAGAAGAGAATGCTAATTCTTCTCCCATCTTAAAAACAAAAAAGAGAATGAGTCAAACCCTAAAGCAACCCTGTCTTCACCCCACCACTCAGGTTCGCTGCTCCCAAGCCTGCCCTCACATTTGCAATGCCTGGGAGAAGAGCGCAGGAGAGAGGCCCACATACCCTAAGCCGAGATATCAAAATGATGTAAACACGTGGACTAGCTGTTAACTCAAACCTATCTTCTTTCTACTTGAGAAGCTGATCTTCTTAATGAAGTGTCTGGATTCAGGACTCTCCCACTCCTTGAACATGGTCGCAGGGGACAACCAGCCTTGGCCTTGGCGCTTGCCCTGGTTCCCAGCCCAGCCCCCTTCTTTCTCACCCTGGCTCCACCCACACCTTGAATGGCCCTGAGCACCTGTGTGTGGACACCTAGCTCAGACCAAGCTCTGTCCAAGGCCTCCTGCCTCCGCCCCCACCCCTGCAGCAAACAGTTGTCCTCTGGACACCCCTTGGGAAGAGGCCCACGTAGGGCTCTCTGAGCCTCTTGTCTGGGTTTCAGGTGGCACAGTGGTTCCCCTCTTCAGCAACACTCCCGAGAAGAGTTGGCTTCACTTGACCTTTTGACTTTCTGCGCTCTATTCGTTTTCAAACCCTCTCTTTCCTAAAAGGCTTGCCGCCATCACTTGCAGGAACTGTATCTCTCATGTCCCCATCCACTTGCATGCTGCTAAAGGCTGAGCACCTTGGCTGAGGACCACCCCGACCCCTCCGCCCTGCTCTCCTGGGCCTCCACCTCCCTGGCTATCCCTCTCAGGCTGCTCTGCTGGTCCGTCCTTCCTTCTCTGACTTCTAAATGTTGGGGGAAGCCCAGGGCTCAGTCAGTGGACCTCTTGCCTACACCCATTCTCTAGGCAATCCCATCTTCTCTCACAGGTTAATTACCACCCACAAGCCCGTGACACCTGAAGGTCATGCCAGCTCCACCGCTCCCGGTGGATGACTTCATTTATCGCTGGGCATCTCAGCCTCAACCTGTCCAACCTCAGCGCCTGCCTCCCTGCTGCCACCCATCCCGACGCTGCCTCACCCAGCCAGCCAGCCTCCCACAGCTGGGGTACAAACCTCGGAATTAGCCTTCTCTTTCCTTTACCTGTCCCCGGCTGATGGGGCAAACCGTGTCAGCTCTGCCTTCAATCGCATGTCAGATTCCTCGTCTTCCTCAGCTCCAGGGCTGCCAGCCCAGTCCAGCCCCTGCCCCTCCCCAGCCCCTTGCTGACCCA
>SJYQ01015827.1:0-10831 GCA_006410935.1 Redunca redunca | reverse complement strand
TAAGAGGAGTGTAAATAAGAAAATAGGCCAGAGATGCAAATCAACAATGTCTAATTAGAAAAGAAGTCTTCGATCATCTTGTTCAATACTTTTTTCAGTGATACCACACCACTATATGCAATTATACTGTCTATCATACACAGTCTTGGATTATTTTTTTGTTTCATATGTGTTCTTGTTCTTCCAATAAGCAGAGAAAGACCCTTCGCTTCATTTTAAATCCCATGGTCTACACACAAATTAGATATCTGAAAAGAAAGCTATTATGAATTAGACTGAGAGCCTTGCAGATCCTTCAAAGCCATGGGAGTAAATAGAATTGAGGTTAGTGATTGGGCTAAGGTGCAGTTTATAGAAAAAGCATGGCAACTTAGAACATCATACTTGTAGCCTTTACTTATTCATTCACTCATTCATTCAATAGATATTTATTGAGAATCTTTTCTGTACCAAAACCCATAAATGGTTTAGGATACCTGTTCATTGATTCAATCAATACTTTCTGAGTGTCAACCATGTATCAGAAACAATTTTAGGCACTCTGAAGAATGAAACAAACACTGCCCCTGTTCTCTTAGAGATTACAGTCTAGTAGGGGAAATTAAACACTAAAAACAATACAAATTGATTACAATTTTATATGTGATAAAAATGTGAAGTACAAAGTACAGTGAGAGTGAACCATGGGGAAACCTAATATAGTCGAGGGTTTACATACAGCTTCACTGAAGATACAAGCTTTGAGTTGAAAAAAGTAAGATGAGTAGACGTTAAGAAAAAGGAGTCAGTGGAGGAGTGGATAGAGAACATACCAGACAAAGAGAACAGTAAAGACAAAGGCCTTGATGTGAAAACGAACATAGAACATCAAGCCACTACAAGAGGACCAGTGTGGCAGGAATAATGTGAGAAAAGAAAAGAGTGATACAGGAGGATGTTGAAGTTAGAGGGATAATTAGAAGAGAAATCTTTCTTTGTTTTTCACGTCCCCAAATCTCTTTATCTTGCCTTCTTTCCTCCCTGCCCTTGATCATGAAGGGCCTTTGTAAAAAGTCTGGATGTTATTCCAAGAGCAATGGGAAGCTTTGAAGGAGGACTCTGATCGAGAAGTGAGATGGTCTGAAGTCTAATTTTGAAAGATCACAGTGGTCAATGTGTTCTAAGAGTATATTTGAGGAAGCTAGTAAGCAAATTAGTTACTGCTTGAAGAAGGAAGGGGTGATTAATCCCATCAAATTCCACCTAGAAATAGAGTGAGCACTGACATGTGTCCACTGGGTGAAAAGGAAGTCAGTGATGACCTCTAGAAGGGAAGTTTTGGGGGAGTGTTGAAGTTGAAGCAAGACTGATATTATTGAATAAGTGAGAGCTGAGTCTATGTACTCAGTGAATGAATGCAACTCTTGAGAAAGCTGGCTAAGGAGAATGTATGGATTATTTGCTTGTCAGTGGGAAAGAAGGGTGACTTTTTTTTTAATGTAGAAGACTACACCATATTTATTTACTGATAGAGAAACTTCTATAGTAACAGAGAGATTGAAGATATAAAAGAGGGAAGTAGTAAGGTTTCTGAGATAGCAGGATTGAGTGGGATCTAATGAAAAGGCAGAAAACTGGCCACAGGAAGGAGAACCTTGTTCTCCATCATGTCAAGAAGGAAAGAAGAAAGAATGGGTACAGATGCAAATGCCCCTTTTTGCCTACTCTGAGGCTACTAAGGTACAATAAGTGGGTGCATGACTTGAGTTCAGGTCATGGTTTCTTTTGCCCAGAACATCTGACTCTGTAGTAAATGATGCAAAGAAACAGGAAGAGAAAAGTTTACATTTTACAAGTGATAGTGACAACAACATATAGTTTCTAGGGGCAGCAGTTGTGATTGTTTTAATGTCAGTGGCCATCAACAGAGATGGCATCAGTGCCTGTGGTGACATTTCAGTATCAGTTATGGTAAAAGCAGTGTCTGTATCAGATAGCTCCTATAATGCAATTATAGCCATGGTGCTTGGATCTTGCTTATTTTCTAAGTCTAGTTTTCCAGGTTTCCTAGTAATTCTACCAGTTACTCAGTATTCCTTCCAGAAAGTCCTCATCTATTAAAGTGAGACAGAGCTGGTTTCAACACTTGCAACCAAGAAGACTAGTTGATACTGCTATTAGGGAAAGAAATAATTTAAAAAAAACAAGACATCAAATTAAATGTTAATGAATCTGGATTTTATACAGAGTTTGTAAGCTGGAGGTCTATTGTCCAAAATATCACTTTGTAATTTTAGGTTATTTTTTTGCCCATAGACTAAAAAAATAATGATAATTCAATTTGGAGGGACTTTATACAACAACATAGATTTCCAGATTTACTTGGAAAAATATGATCTGGCAATGCTTGAACTTCATCCTGTGTGACAAGAATAACCTCTCTCCTTTAGATGGATAATGTATTTACCTGCCTACTTCANCCCTGTAAGGACTGGAATTTGTAACTTCTGATGGGAAGGCAGACACCTCTGGTGTCTTCCCTTATAATGGCACTAACCTCATTATGAGGGACCCATCCTCATGACCTCATCTAAACCTACATACATCCCAAATCCTCCTCCAAATGCCATCAAATTTGGGACTGGGGCTTCAACATACTAATTTGGGATGGAGTGTATGCAATTCATAGCAAAATTTTTTCCCATTGTTCAGCCTGTATAGCATTTCCACAGTGCTTCATTTATCCCCTCTCTTTCCATACCCTTCTCCATAGTGAGGCCTTACAGCTTTTGCAGACTTAACCCGGGTGGGGGGCGGGGAGCAGTATGTGAAAGGTCTGTGACTAACTCACTGTATTAACTTGGAAATAACCGTGTTTACCTTACTAGAAACTGGTGATAATTCTTATGCAAGATCCTTGTCCTAGAAGGAAGGTTTCATACCATCCAAGTAGAGGCTTCTTTCTCTTACACTATCAATTTATTGCTTGATATTTCCAAAAGAAAAAAGGTTGGCATGCAATAATGTCTTACAGAGTTAGAGTTTCATAAAAGTGCACCAAGTTAGCATATATACAGTGCTGTCAATATAATACATTAAATACTTAAGTTCCAAAACTATGACTANACTATGACTACCAAATTTTCTGTTCTTCTGAAGAACTAATTTTCTTATCCAGAAAACTAAGTGGATTGCAATATTCCTCAAATCACCTACTTTTGAACCTTGACATTACTTGAAGTAATCTTATTTCAAGATCTCAAACTATAAAAAGACCAGTCTCCTGAAGTTAAAAAAGAAAAAGACCCTGAACTTTAAGGGTAAATAGCAGATCAAACACTGATTAGTTGCATCAACTGCCCTCAAAGCCCATACTCTATCCTTTTAGAGCACAAAAAAGAAGAATGAAACTATAGTCTTAAGGACAATTGGTCAACTATGGATCTTAATGATTAATGGAGAACCTAAAATGCAGGATTTTATAGTCATTTGTCCTTTCCCATAGTGACATCCAAGTATGCACTATCAAGGTTGCCAGGGCAGGGATGATATTCAAATTATTTAACTAATATGGTATAGACAGTAATCAATCAGAATGAATGTCACAGGGTATATATAGGTGTACATTAGTCTGCCTCAGAACAGAGAAACCCCAAAACTCAATAAAACCCAAACTGAATTCATCATTCCCTCCACTCCATCTCCAAATATTTTCTTCCTACATTCTGTATGTATGATCAGATTGTCTCCATTTAAGGGATTAATTACATGAAGCTCAGAGAAGTTTATATCTGTGTTGAGCAATTAACAAGGGAATACACATGGCATCTGATTTAAAACTGGCACTCAATAAATGAGAGTTGTTCTTTGTATTCCATGAAACTATTATTACATGCCCTTATCCTTCTAAACTCCTGACTTCTCCCATTGAGCCTCTCCCACTAAACCTCTTTTCAGTCCTTATTCTGATTTCCAGTCCCTCAGCACATGCCAGTTTTCTCTCAATTCATCAGCCCTGTTAAAGCCTCACTTGCCTTCCTCCAGGCCTAGAGTCAGTCATCTCAATAATATACTTACTTGCACCTTAGAATCCTTTCTACTGTGACTCTCACCAAGCTCTGAGTAACTGCTTCTGTTGGCATCTACTCTTCCAAACTGATAAATATTGCCATGGAGGTATCACAGAACAAACTTTCTCATGGTGTCCCCATCTCAGTGAATGGCTAATACATCCACAGTCAAAAGTCTGAGTCATTCTTTACTCTCCATCAGCTTCCACATCCAATTTTTCATCAAAATCCTGTTGAGTCAGTCTCAAAGTATCTCTCAAACCCAACCTTCCTCCATTCTCACAGCCATTGCCCTACTTTTAGAAACCGTCTCTTCTGGACCACAGCAGTGTTTTCCTAATCAGTCTTCCTGCCTACAGCCACAGTTCTTCCTATCCAGTCTCCATATTGATACGCCACAAAGAGTAATCATATTAAAGCTGGACATACAAATTGCTTAAAACTTACCAGTGTCTATCCACTACCTATAAAGATACTACTAGGTCTCAATTAAAACATAAAAGTGTGATCTTGTGTGATTTAGTTTCCTTCTTCCTGTACTTTACTATATCTCTCTCTTATTATCTATGCCCCCAGTTTTATGGAAACATTTACAAATCCTTGAAGCAGGTTAAGTTATTTCATTATCCTGTCTTTATTGATCAACTGTCATCTGTCTATAGCACCAGAATCTGAAGCCTCCTCAAGTATAACTTTTGTTTTTCAAGACAAGTCAAACATTCTTTATGCCATCCTATTTTGTCTCAGTACCACATATCATTACCTTCTTTGAAGCTTCTCTGTAACCTGAAAGTGTTTATCTCATGGAAGCTATAATTAAACACTCTTGTTTCTCTGCTTGTCTTTAGTTAGACTATGAGGCAAAAATATGAAGCAGAACAAGTGTTGCAAGGATGCTATTTTAGCTCAACCTAAGGATGTGCTTTATAATAAAACTCAGGTTGTTTCTTGTATGCAGGTAAGTTTCCTCTGAACAGGGTAAAAAGATAAGGTTTATATAGTCCTCCTTTCAAATTTTTTACTATGATGGAATTGTTGAAAAATTTTATTTCTTGGTGGCTGCCTCTATTAAAATTCATCAAACTATAGTGCACTGAAAGTTGCTCAGTCGTGTCCAACTCTTTGTGATCCCATGGACTATACAGTCCATGGAATTCTCCAGGCCAGAATACTGGAATGGGTAGCCATTCCCTTCTCCAGGGGATCTTCCCAATCAAGGGATCGAACCCCAATCTCCCACATTGCAGGCGGATTCTTTACAATCTAAGCCACCAGGGAAGCCCAAGAAAATTGGAGTGGGCAGCCTATTCCTTCTCCAGCAGATCTTCCTGACCCAGGAATTGGACTGGGGTCTCCTTCATTGCAGGCAGATTCTTTACCAGGTGAGCTATCTAAAATGAGTTAATTTTGTGGTTTGTAAGTTTTACCTCAGTAAAGTTGTAAGAAATAAACTTTTCAACAGTAAAACAAACAAACAAACAAACAAAGGAAAGTATTTCCTGGTATACATTCCCTCCTACAGAGCTTTTAAAACAGAATGTAGTTAGTGTTAGAACTTTCATATGACATTACCAGTTTCATGAACAGTAGCCTTTCCCCCACTTAATGTCACAATTTGAAATGGAACAACCTGTACACATATCTGTATAAAGGAACTAGAAGTTGTGGTGGCATGATCTTCCAAATAAAAATATTAGAGAATGCTCCCTTATAATTGCTATGGTTAAGAGGGTAATAGAAAATTAAGCCACAAAATAGAAACAGTACTTATATAGAATTGATGAGAACTCAGGGTAAGGAGAGAATGGAAAGACAAGAAAAGCAAGAAAGAAAGAAAAGCAAGAGAGAGAGGAGACCAGAATGCCCTTGAACCACTCTAGCTGTCAGATCATCAATATCACCTCCCACTGGAAAACAGCCTACAATTGTAATAGAGACTGGACCTCCCTGGTGGGTCAGCACTAAAGCATCTGACTGCCCATGCAGGAGACACAGGTTTGATCCCTGCATCAGGAAGATCCCCTGGAGAAGGAAAAGACAACCCACTCCAGTATTTTTGCTTGGGAAATCCCATGGACAAAGTAGCCTGGCAGGCTACAGTTCATGGGGTTGCAAAGAGTCGGACACAACTTAGTGACTAAAATAACAACATAATAGAGATTAACAAAACAGCTAATCCAGCAGAAATAATAAGCATCTCTGGAAAGTGAAGTTTTCCCTGCCCTGATTGTATAAAGAGGTTCCTGAAAATTCAATGCAATCCCGATTAAAATTACAATGTGAGAGAGCGGTCCTAAGATGGTGGAGGAATAGGATAGGAAGACCACTTTCTCCCCCACAAATTCATTGAGAGAACATTTGAACTCTGAACCAATTACACAAAACAACTTCTGAATGGGGACATCAGGCACCCAGAAAGGTAGCCTATTGTCTTCAAAAGGAGGTAGGACAAAATATAAAAGATAAAAAGAGAGACAAAAGAGGTAGGGACAGAGATCCGGCCCAAGAAGGGAGTCTTAAAAGTTTCCAAACACCAGGAAACACTCTCACCAGTGGGTCTGTGGGAAATCTTGGAATCTCAGAGGGTAACATAACTGGGAGGAAAAATAAATAAATAATTAAAACCCACAGACTACGTGTTTAATGGCAACTCCCAGCACTTGCAGCCACCACCAGCAAGCAGGGGCTAATCAGGGAGGCATGGGCTGCATTGCTTAGGATGAGGACCAGGCCGGAATGCCCTGAGGTCAATCTGAGGAAACTAACCTGAAATAACAACCCAAACTGTCGATAGCCAGAAAGAGAGAGTGAACTATTGGTGAAGCCCTAACCTGAGGCACTGCCAGGCCTGCTCACAGAACAAAGGACAGAGCAAATACCAGAGGAGAGCTACCAGGCTGCGGACCAGCCCATCCCCCACCAGAGACAAGCAGGCACGCAGAAGCCAGAGCTGGAAAGGGGCATTTGCAGTCCCAGAGAGGCATCCTCTACCAAACTGCAAACAGGTTCCTTTGCTAACCAACAGTTCTTGGGATTCTAGATGGTTGACATCCCCCAGAGGGTAGCAGCCAGAGATCAGCTCCCCAGAAGAGTCACATGGGACACCTGAGAAGGCATGCTCATTGTACACCCAGAAAACCAAGCAGCTGGGACAGGAGAGGTGAGAAGATGCATCATCCACCTGCTGGTGACTGCGCTCACCAAGGACCTGGTAACCTGAGCTGCTTGGACTTGGGAAGGGCACAAAACGCAGGCCCAACCAAGTTCACGCCTTTGGGGAGTACTCGAGAACCTGAACCTGAGCAGCTTAAACCTGAAAAGTGCATGCAACCCACAGCCCGTATCAGACAGTTCCCAGCAAAGCAACCTAGATCCTGAGAAGTGTAGACCGTGAAAGCACACATGCTGTGAGCAGGGGCAAACCCATTGTGGCTGAAACACTGCAAGAAATCCCCACACACGCCAGTGATATTTGTTTGCAGTGTTCCTGCCTCCCCACAGTACAACTGAACAAGTGAGTCTAAATAAATGAACACCTGTGTCCCCTTGTGTCAGGGTGGAAATTAAACACTGAAGAGATCAGCAAACAGAAAAAGCTAAAATAAACAGAGGGAACCACTTTGAAAGTGACAGGTGCAATTGATTAAAACCCTGTAGTTAGCACCAACTACATTGGAAGGGGCCTATAGATCTTGAGAAGTATAAGCCGCATCAAGGAATTATCTGAAACTGAACTGACCCCATACTGTCTGCAACAGCTACAGTGAAATTCCTAGATATATTTTTACTATTATCATTTTTTAAATTAATTTTAAGTCCTCTATTACTGCTTTAATTTTCATTTTTATAATCTACTATTGCCTTGCAAAAAAGGGCCATATTCTTAAAGCAAACATCATATATATATATATTTTATAATGTTTGTGACTTTGTTTTGTTTTTTTAATATTGCATTTTTGAGAAACTAACCTCTAGATTTTTAATATTTGCTTTTTGGTATTTGATATCAATTTTTTACCTTTAAGAACCCAATCTTCAATACTCATTTTTACTTTTGAGTGTGATTACTGGCTTGATTGCTCTATCCCCCTTTTGACTCTCCCTTTTCTCCACCAGGTCACCTCAATCTCCTTCCTCTCCCTTCTCTTCAATACCCAACTCTGTGAATCTCTTTGTGTATTCTGGGCTGTGGAGAACACTTAGGGAACTGATTACTGGCTGGATCTGTCTCTCTCCTTTTGAATCGCCCTTTTCTCCTCCTGGCCACCTCTAGCTCCTTCCTCCCTCTTCTCTTCTCTGTGTAACTCCGTGAACATCTCTGAGGGGTCCAGACTGTGGAGAGGACATAGAGAAGTGATTACTGGCTAGCTTGCTCTCTCCCCTTTTGGTTACCCCTCTTCTCCTCCTGGTCTCCTCTATCTCCCTCCTGCCTCATCTCTTCTCCATGTAACTCTGTGAACCTCTCTGGGTGTCCCTCACTGTGGAGAAACATTTCATCATTAACCTAGATGTTTTCTCATCAGTGCTGTATAGATGGAAAAGTCTTGAGGCTACTATAAGAATAAGACTGAAATCCAGAGGCAGGAGGATTAAGTTCAAAACCTGAGAACATCAACGAACTCATAACTCCAGGGAACATTAATTGATAGGAGCTCAAACAATAGCCTCCATAACTACACTGAAACTAAACATCACCCAAGAGCCAACAAGTTCCAGAGCTAGACATACCATGCAAATTCTCCAGCAACACAGGAACATAGACCTGAGCTTCAATACACAGTATGCCCAAAGTCACACCAAACCCACTGACATCTAAAAACTCACTACTGGACACTTCGTTGCACTCCAGAGAGAAGAAACCCAGCTCCACCCACCAGAACACCGACACAAACTTCCCTAACCAGGAAACCTTGATAAGCCACCTGTCCAACCCCAACAACAGTGAGGAACCTCCACAATAAAGAGGAACAACAAACTTCCAGAATACGGAAAGGCCAACCCAAAACAGTTATATAACAAGAGGAAATGGCAGAGAAATACTCAGTAGTTAAAAGAACAGAATACATGCTCAGCAAACCAAATAAAAGAGAAAGAGACAGGGAATCAACCTGATAAAGATTCAGAATAATGATAGTGAAAATGATCCAAAATCTTCAAAACAAAATGGAGTTACAGATAAATAGCCCAGAGACATGGATCGAGAAGATGCAAGAAATGTTTAACAAGGACCTAGAAGAAATTAAAAAAAAGAGTCAATATATAATGAATAATGCAATAATTGAGGTAAAAAACACTATGGAGAGAATCAACAATAGAATAATGGAGACAGAAGATAGGATAAGGGAGGTAGAAGACACAATGGTAAAATCAAATGAAGCAGAGAGAAAAAAAAAGAAAAGAAATGAAGACAAACTCAGAGACCTCTGGGAAAATATTAAACGCCCCAATATTCGAATCATAGAAGTCCCAGAAGAAGAAGACAAAAAGAAAGACCATGAGAAAATCCCTGAACAGTTGAAAACTTCCCTAAAATGGAGAAGGAAATAGTCATCTAAGTTCAAGAAACACAAAAAGTCCCAAACAGGATAAAACCAAGGCAAAACATCCCAAGACACATATTAATCAAATCAACAAAGATCAAACACAAAGAACAAACATTAAAAGTAGCAAGAGAAAAGCAACAAATAACACACAAGGGGATTCCCATAAGAATAACATCTGATCTTCTATTGAAACTTTTCAGACAAGAAGGGAATGGCAAGACATACTTAAAGTGATAAAAGAGAAAAAGCTAAAACCCAGACAACTGTACCCTGCAAGGATCTCATTCAAATATGAAGGAAAAATAAAAATATTTACAGACAAGCAAGAGTTGAGAGAATTCAGCACCACCAAACCAGCTCTTCAACAAATGCTAAAGGATCTTCTCTAGACAGGAAACAAAGCAAGGTGTATAAACTCGAACACAAAACAACAAAGTAAACAGCAAAAGGATCATCAGTTCAGTTCAGTTCAGTCGCTCAGTCGTATCCAACCCTTTGTGACCCCATGAATCACAGCACTCCAGGGCTCCCTGTCCATCACCAACTCCCAGAGTTCACTCAGATTCACGTCCATCAAGTCAGTGATGCCATCTAGCAATCTCATCCTCTGTCATCCCCTTCTCCTCCTGCTCCAAATCCCTCCCATGATCAGAGTCTTTTCCAATGAGTCAACTCTTCGCATGAGGTGGCCAAAGTACTAGAGTTTCAGCTTTAGCATCATTCCTTCCAAAGAAATCCGAGAGCTGACCTCCTTCACAATGGACTGGCTGGATCTCCTTGCAGTCCAAGGGACTCTCAAGAGTCTTCTCCAACACCACAGTTCAAAAGCATCAATTCTTCAGCACTCAGGCTTTTTCACAGTCCAACTCTCACATCCATACGTGACCAAAGGAAAAACCAGAGCCTTGACTAGATGGACCTTAGTCAGCAAAGTAATGTCTCTGCTTTTGAATATGCTATCTAGGTTGGTCATAACTTTTCTTCCAAGGAGTAAGCATCTTTCAATTTCATGACTGCAATCACAATATGCTGTGATTTTGGAGCCCAAAGAAATAAAATCTGACACTGTTTCCACTGTTTCACCATCTATTTCCCATGGAGTACTGGGACTGGATGCCGTGATCTTTGTTATCTGAATGTTGAGCTTTAAGCCAACTTTTTCACTCTCCTCTTTCACTTTCATCAAGCGGTTTTGAGTTCCTCTTCACTTTCTTCCATAAGGATTCTATCATCTTCATA
>SJYQ01015812.1:0-10888 GCA_006410935.1 Redunca redunca | reverse complement strand
TTCTAGATTTTTTTCTTTTTTTTTTTAAAAAAGTCTTCCTTAGACTGATAAATCTTTTCTAGTATATATTAACTTGAAACATTTTTTAAAAGTTCATCTTAGCTACCACTTTGGGAGATACAAGAGTAGCTGGCGGCACTCATTTTACAGATGAGGAAACTGAGGCTTGTTTGGTTTTGATTGAAAGAGGTTTTCCCTGGGGTTCATTTCTGAGACTCATGAAAATATCAAATTCAGACAAGCTTGCTAATGCTTCATGCTACTCCTGAATCTATGGATGATCCTTATTAATGATAGACACGTGCCACATCTGAGGTTCAACTTCAAGTGAAGACAGGGCGGGACTGGAAGACAGGGGAGGACTGCAGAAACCAAAGGGATGGGGGTGGGAGGAGGGTGATGAGCAGGCAGAGAACAGAGCCATACCCGCCTGGAGGCAGGGCTGACGCTAACCCCACAGAGCCTGCGGTGAGCCTGGGAAGAGAAGGCTGCTGAGGACGAAGGGCTTCCTGCTGCCCCTCAGCCAGGCCCTCCCCAGCATCGAAGGGAACTATTAGTTTCATTCACCCGTTAGTATCTAAGATCCAGCATCTGGCATAGTAAGCAACAGAGGAAACTCAAGGCATGAATGAATTTCTTTACAGAAAACCTACCGTGTCCATGGCTAGTTGAGATATCCTGGGCAATAAACCAATCACCGATCTCGACACTTCATCGGTATTTATTAAGGGAAGGAGAGAGGACAGGACTCTTACTCCTGCTCCCCTTCCACTGCCCCTCAGCCTCTCTGTCCTTAGGAGAGCAAAGCTGTAGGCCAAGCGACTTCCGCACGGCGCTGTTGACAGTGATACAGGAGTGCTGCTGTTGTTCAGCCGCTCGCTCAGCCATGTCTGACTCCCTGCGACCCCGTGGACCGCAGCACGCCAGGCCTTCCTGCCCATCGCCAACTCCGGGAGTTTGCTCAAGTTTACATCCATTGAGTCAGTGATGCCATTCAACCGTCTCATCCTCTGCCACCCCCTTCTCCTTTGGCAGATATGGAAACAATTAACATGTGGCCTGAGGGTGTTCTAACTCCAGCCTGGGTTTATGCAGCTGTTAAAATTAATTTTCTAATACTCAAAAGAATGGAAAATCCACATAATAGAACTTTGAGAAAAATGAAACCCACAAATATTACAATACTTTGTTCTTAGAAATGTGTATTTGCTAGAAAAAGAAGAGTCAATTTCACACTGAATGCCGACAGTGATTATGTCCATGTGGAAAGCGTATGGATCATTTAGTTCTTTTTCTCTAAATTTTCTACTTTTTGTAATTAAAACACACACACACATTTTATAAAATAAATTTCCATCCTCCTTCCCAAACACCATGATTCCAGCAGGTCATTTCCAGCCTTGCAAGACCATTTTCTAAGTATGTATAACAACAGTATGCCATCTGCCAAGCTGATTACACTTTCAAACACTTGACTGAGCATCTAGAATGATGCATTCATTAATCCCTGTGGATCTAAAGCCAGCCTTCCCAATTCTAGCTCCATGAGTTCCTATTCCTCCTGGCCTCATGATTCTACTAACTAGGAAACACAGGCTATCTGATTTGCGATAGTGCGATTTATTTATACACATATCGGCTTCCCTGGTGACTCAGCGGTAAAGAATCTGCCTGCCAATGCAGGAGACGCAGGTTCGATCCTCGAGTCGGGAAGATCCCTCGGAGAAGATAATGGCAACCCGCTCCAGTATTCTTGCCTGTAGAATCCCACCAGAGGAGTCTGGTGGGCTACAGTCCATGGGGTCACAGAGTCGGGCATGACTGAGCAACTAACACTTTCCCTTTCTCCATAAGCTCTCTGTAAAAACCCAAGGCTATACCTGAGTTCCCAATCCTGAACTCATGTACACCCGTGGCAGATTCATGTCAATGTATGGCAAAACCAATACAGTATTGTAAAGCAAAATAAAGTAAAAATAAAAATTTAAAATAGAAAAAAAAGAAAAAACCAAGGCTGGAGTTCTGAAGGCTTCAGGGCTGGTGACCACATGGAGATTTGGGGAGGGGGTGCTAGGAGAGGAAGTAGAAGCCCTGCCCCCTTTTCCATAGCTTGCTTTAGGCAGCTCTTCTGTCTGGATGTTCCTGGATTATATCCTATTTACCCTGTTGGTAAAATGTTTGAGTTCCATGAAACTCTCTAGCAAATTAATCAGACCCAAGGAGGGGATCACGGGAAACTGTAATCTACAGCCAGCTGGTCAGAAGCACACGTGGCAACCTGGACCTTGACGGGCATCTGCAGTGGGGCGGTGGCAGCAGTCTTGTGGGACTGAGCCAGCAGCCTGGGAGACCTGAGCTCATCGCCAGGTAGAGAGTGTCTGAACTGAGCTGCACTGCAGGACTCCCAGCCCAAGTCTGGGAACTGGTGGTGGGTCGGGGGAGTCCCCACATGTATTGGAACCACTCGTTCCCGATGGGGAGTCATCACCAAAGACACTGCACAAAGGAGCCTGGGCTGCACAATGTCCTTGGGCACAAAGGACTCACCCGGCTTGTTTCCAGGTCTGCAGAGGGGGGAAGCACCCTGACCTGCGGTTGCCCACAGGCTCCCCACTTTCTGTGGCTATACACGGCAGGGTGGTGGCCATATTTATCCCTAATCTCCAGACTTTGGATCATTTTCTTAAGATGAATTTCTAGTAGAGTATGAAGCGTTGCCAAACTCTTTCCTGGAAAGCTGTAGAGAGTTACCCTCCCAACAGCAGCAGACATTCCTTCCCACCCTTCTGACGGAGGTTCAAGAAAGGCTTCGCTTATCTGACAACTGGGCAATGAAATACCAAGTTTAACTCCATATTCCTTCGAAACCTTCAATCAGAAAATTTTCAAATGTTGATTACATCTTGTTTGCTGCTTCACGACTATCATTATGCATCCTTTGCTTGATTAGACTATAAAATTTCATTTGTTGTCGTCCAGTTGCATCAGAATTTTATGACCCCAGGGACAGTAGCCCTTCAGGCTCCTCTGTCCATGGGATTTCCCAAGCAAGAATAGTGGAGTGTGTTGCCACTTCCTTCTCCGGGAAATGTCCTATCAGTTACAAATATCTTCCCCACTGTTGCTCACACACATGAATCCTTTTGCTAGCTGAATGAAGTCTCAATTATCTAACCCTGTCAATCTTTCCTTTGTGATTTCACACTGAAGCACAGAAAAGCCTCCCCCATTGAAAAACTTGATAAACATTCACATCTATTTTCCTCTATTAAAAAAAATGGCGTGTGGACTGACATTAATGTACAAAGAATTTATTTGGCTGCTCAGAGAGGAACTTCACAAAATTAATTAGCAAACAGCTAGGCAATTACTGGTTCACCAGTTCCTGCACAATCTGTCCTCTCCGTGATGTCACTCGGTGCTTTTTAAATGTGTATAGATACCAGGGTTTGAATCTGCCTGATTCCGTGTTGTGAGTCTGCCTATTTTTATCACAACATCAGTCCTTATGTAACTCCCAGAGTTTTACCACAGTTGGCCATCTGGGAGGACTAGCCTCCACGACTCATCCTATTTCAAAGCCTCCTATCAGTTATTTTTACCTATTTTTTTTTCTTCCAAATGAACTTCAGAATAATTTAGTAATATGTCTTTCCCACCTTTTCATTCCTTCAAAAAAATTAACCCCACTGGGTTTTGCTTTTTGCTGGCATGGCACTGGTGAGAACTGACACCTTTTTACTATTTTATCTTTTCTTCCAGAAATATGGTGGGTCTGTTTATTTAACAATGAGTGCCAGAACAGAGAGAGAGAGAGAGAGAGAGAGTGTGTGTGTGTGTGTGTGTGTGTGTGCAGTTGCTCAGTCGTGTCTGGCTGTTTCTCACCCCATGGACTGTAGCCCGCCAGACTCCTCCATCCATGGGCATCTCCAAGTAAGAATGCTGGAGTGGGTTGCCATTTTCTTCTCCAGGGGATCTTCCTGACCCAGGGGTCAAACCTGGGTTTCCTGCATTGCAGGCAGATTCTTTACCATCTGAGCCACCAGGGAAGCCCAGCTGGTTTATAGCTGCTGCTGCTGCTAAGTTGCTTCAGTTGTGTCCGACTCTGTGTGACCCCATAGATGGCAGCCCACCAGGCTCCCCCGTCCCTGGGATTCTCCAGGCAAGAACACTGGAGTGGGTTGCCATTTCCTTCTCCAATGCGTGAAAGTGAAGTCGCTCAGTCCTGTCCAACTCTTAGCGACCCCGTGAACTGCAGCCTACCAGGCTCCTCCTTCCATGGGATTTTCCAGGCAAGAGTACTGGAGTGGGGTGCCATTGCCTTCTCCACTGGTTTATAGAGGCTTTATTAAGTGAGGACATATACTTCCTTTATAAATTACTGATCACTTCATAAATTCTACCTCCATTGCTATTTATTACAACTGTGGGTTGTATGTAGTGAAGGTTTAATATCACTGCACCTAACTTCCATTACCTTGAGCTATTTAAGGCCCAGCCACAGGGTTGAAGTCAGGCACTTGAGCAAGCATCTCTTAGCTAAAACCTAAAAACCACCAGGCCGGGGAGAGCAGTCCTGAGCAGTCACACATGTTCACACCTTTCTCCTACCCTCACATTATGAACTGAATTGTGTCCCCTGCCGATGATGCTTAAGTCCCAACCTCCGCTACCTGCCAACACAACCTTATCTGGAAACAAGGTCTTTGCAGATGACCTTGAGTTCAGATAAAGCAATGAGGGCAGGCCCCCATGCAATATGACAGGCCTCCTTACAAAACGAGGACTCTGGGCACAGAGGGAAGGTGGCATGGAGACACGGGGAGGAGGCGGCCGTCCAGAAGCCCAGGATGCTTCTCTCTTGGGCTTCAGGAAGAGATAGCTCTGCCGCCAGCACAGCCCTGAGCCTCAAGCCTCTGGAGCCGCGAGAGACGGAAGCTCTGCTGTGCTGAGCCCAGTCCGAGGCAGTGTGCTCTGGGGGCCCCCGGAAGGTCACACAGCCTCCTGGGGATGGGGACACAGATCTGCCGTCTCAGCCTCTCTCGCTCCTCAGCCGGCGTGGCCTCCCGCCTCGCGGGGATTCCTCTTTCCCAGGCCCCTCTCTGTCCCAGCTGATACAACCGGAACTCAAGAAGCAAATGAGTGTCCGGCCTCTGCCAAGTGTGGTCTTACCCCCACACTTCTGGAACGTTCTTTCCTAAGATCCCAAACTCCCAGGCCATCAGCTGAAGTGCTGCTCACCCCACATTCCTGGAGGCGGAGTTGGACATGGGTGGAGAATGGCACCCAGAGACCCCGAGTGCTTCTGTAGAAAGCCTTGCCACCTCATGGTCCCTGCAGAGGTATTTCTTTGCAGCAACCAAGTACATGGGGGTTGGAAAACAAGCAAGTTTTACCACGATTCTGGAGCTCTCTGAACTTTTCTACTCACAGAGAACACAATGGAACCACCAGAAAATAGAGGTCAGGGGGAAGACAAAGCAGGATGGTGTCCCCTAAGCTACAGGGAGACCCTCCCCACCAGAGGGCTCCATCTCCGTGATGTCAGGCTCCCCGTGGGGGAGTCCAGCCCGCCTGCAGCAGGACACACACAAAATGAGCAAATTCTTAGTAACACAGAAGACACCCTACGTCACAGCACAGAAGCAAAACCTTGGCTAGAAATTTCCTGCAGCTGGTGGAAGCCGAGTGGGAAAGCAGCTGAGGGCAAGAGATTAGGCTTCAGGGGGCCCTGGGATCCCCCAGGGACACGGAGACAGAGCGGACAAGATAGCACAGCTCAAAACACAACAAAGGCACGAGGGACCCACCGTCAAGAAGAAAGGCCGGTGAGAATGACAGGCCCGCGGGAACAGCAGCGGTCTGGAGGCCAAAGAGCCCGGAGGACCGGCATTGAGGGGTGTGCTGTGTCTCCTGGCTTCCCTTGAAACTCAGTCGGTAAAGAATCTGCCTGCAGCCCAGGAGACCCGGGTTTGATCTGGGTTTGGAAGATCCCCGGAGAAGGAAATGGCAACCCATTCCAGTATCCTTGCCTGGAAAATCTCATGGGCACAGGAGCCTGGTGGGCTGCAGTCCATGCGGTTGCAAAGAGTCAGGCACGACTGAGCAGCTAACTTACACTTGTGTCTCCTGGCACAGACTGAACCCCAGCTTCACTGATTCCTCGAGATGCAATCATTCTGGAAAAGACCAGGGCAGGGAAAAAGCTGTTGTGGAAACATCTGTTTCCAGACAAAAGCCCATCTTCTCCCGCGGGCTGGGAGATACGGAGGTCGTTTCTGGCGGCCTCACCAAGGGGAAGACCCCGGGGTCTGTGCACTCGGCACCCTGCCTCCGGCCTAGCTCTGTCCCCAGGCTCTGCTCGCTCCTTCAGCGTGTGGCTTCCTCACCTGGTCCTTTTATCACCGTCTTCCTCCTCCTCCTCCTGGCCTGCAGCTGGGACTAAACTAAGGTGATGCCACCATACAAAGAAGGGAACACGGGTTTTGGAATTAGGCTGGAGTGTGACCAGCCGCTCTAGCTGTGTGCTCTTGGACACGTTACTTAACCTCTCTGAGCCTCTATTTGTATCACCTGCAGCAGAAGGATAGTAAAATCTGCCTTGACATGTGAGCACATAGTAGGTGCTCAACGAGGACTGTTCCTAGTCGTCACTCTGCCTGGAGATGAAGGCCAGCTGGCCCAGCACGGATGTCCCCGAACAGCGACCTGCCAGGGGCTCAAACCCACTCACAGATGCTCTACGTTTGCACTCAGAGGCGCTGGCAAAAACCAAAGCCACTACCTTCTCACCTCGATGAGCTCTCTTTACTCTGCTGTGTCACTTGGCTCCAGGTGGGGAAACCCTCTGGCAAGCAGAACTCAACTGCTTGGCACCTCCCCTTCTCCATCTATAACACAGGGATGACATGCTCTCTGCCTCTTCCAAGTGTGTGGGTAAAGTCGGCTGGTTGATGCCGAGCGCTTACTAAGACCCAGCAGGCGCTCTGTCCCAAGTCAGGGCTTCCTGCTCTTGCTGCTAGAAACACTTTGGATGTGTGTGTGTGGTTGGGTGGGGCCTGGCTGGGGGGTGGGGGGTGCCCTAGCCACTGCAGGACTTCTGGCAGCATCCTTGGCCCGCACATCCAGAAGCCGGGAGCATCTCCCCTGGACAACCCAACTCCAGGCACCACCATGTGTCCCCTGATGTCCCCTCTTTGAGAACCACCGTCCCTGGTGAGGGCTACTGTTATTAAGGTTATTTATCCTCTTCCTTTACCGTTTGGGCTTCCCTTGTAGCTCACTTGGTAAAGAATCTGCCTGCAGTGTAGGTGACCTGGGTTCGATCCCTGGGTTGGGAAGATCCCCTGGAGAAAGAAACGGCAACCCACGCCAATATCCTTGCCTGGAAAATCTCATGGACAGAGGAGCCTGGTGGGCTGCAGTCCATGGGGTCGCAAAGAGTTGGGCACGACTGAGTGACTAACACACTAACACACTTACCTTTAAAACCGAGCTGCCAGGTCGTGTGTTTCCGCCTCTCCTCTGGCTCCTGCCTTTGCATTTCAGTTTCAACCTCCACCCCATGGCCATGCCCGGCATCCCTGGGCCCCAAGGGGCTCCCCTTGACAGTTTCCCCACCCTGGATGTCGATGACAACCACCTGGGGAGGCTTTGGACTAACACAGTCCCACCTGGAGATTCAGCAGCACATTTTCAAAGCGCTCAAGCGCTCCCGATGCATACACAGGGCAGAGGGTCTCTGCGCAGCCCAGACTCACCTATCAGTCAAAGAATCCACACAGTCCTTCCTTTAGGACCCAGACCCTGATTGCTCGGCCTCCACTGTGAATGGTGGTCCAATGTCGCCCCCGCCAACCCCACACCCTGGCCTCCTCAAGCCCCAACCAAACTCTCTCTCCCTATTCAAGACCTGGCTTTCTCCAAGGTCCTCCAGATCCCTCACTATCTGTACGGCCTTATTACTCAGAAGAAAGCCCACTTGCTCAACCCCCGAGATACCACTGGCTTCATCCCCCCCAACCCCGAGCCCCCAGCTACAGGCCCTACAGACCAGCTAAAGGCCCCCTCCCCAAACTCTGCACGCTCAGCCAGGCATGCCACTCACCTTACCTGGAAGATGCTCTCTGACTCTTTTACGCCTGACCAAACCCACCTACCCTTTAATAAATCCTCCCTGGACCGCTCTGCTGTCACTGACACTAGCCCGACTCCATCACAAAAGCACCCAAGGGCAGCGGCACCTTCTGGGTGTTACTCACAAGGTCCTGAGTCTGCACACTCACGGCACTAAGTCCTGGAGGCGAGCTCTGCAGGCGCACAGGAGGTGCACACAGGACCCTCAAGTGACTCCTCCACGCGGGGCCCAGGCCGGCAGGGCAGGCCACGGCAGCTCTGCGAATCCACCAGCCACTGTGCCCAAAAGAGCATTTTGACCTTGAAGGGATCAAGGTGCATTTTAACAGGTAAGTAAGAGCTGGAGGCCAGACAGACGGCCCATGAAGGAGCAGACTGAGTGGCCCCAGGGATTCCAGCACCTTCGCGCAGCCTTCAGCCCCAACTCCCGGTGTGGCTGTTGCTGCCTACAGAACAGACCCAACCAAACGTCTCTGGGCCTGAGTGTGGAGTGAAGCAGATCACAGAAATACAGGGCCAAGCGCTGGGGAGAGCTCCCTGTAACAGGAGGGCCCCAGGGGCAGGCAAGGTTTTATTTTTAGAAGAAGGACACATTCTTCAAAGGAAATCTTTGCAGAAACCTTGAGCCAAAACCTCGCCCAGGTGTCCTGGGGTCAGCGGGGCCCAGATGTGCGGTTTCCCAGGGCTGGTGTAAAAACCACAAACTGGGCGGCTTAAAACCAAGAAACCATCCTCCCCCAGCCCTGGACGCTGAAGGTCCGAGACCAAGGTCTCTGTGGGCACGCTCCCAAAGGCTCCGGGATGGGTGTGCTCTAGGCTCCCTGTTGGCTTGTGGCTTCACGGGCAGGCCTTGTCCTTCCTTGGCTCGTAGATGCCCCTGCAATCTGCCTCTGTCATCCCGTGGCCTTCCTTCCTGTGTGGGCACACGGCCGTCTTCTGAGGACACCAGCCACGGGATTAGGGTCCACCCCTGGTGGCTCACTGGCAAAGAATCTGCCTATCAGTGCAGCTGCCGTGGAAGATTCAGGTTTGATCCTTGGGTTGGGAAGATCCTCTGGAGAAGGGCATGGCAACCCACTCTAGTATTCTTGTCTGGAGAATCCCATGGGCAGAGGAGCCTGATGGGCTACAGTCCACGGGACTGCAAAGAGTCGGACATGACTGAGCATATACACAGACTTCAAGTCAATTACATCTGCAAAGACCCTACTTCTAGATAAGGTCATACTCTGAGCTTTTGGTAGAATGTGACTTTGGGGACACTCTGACCCTGGACATCGAGGAACGGGGGACAGGGGAGGGAAAGGAGGCCAGGGGAGTGGGAGGAGGCAGGCTGGCTCCTGGCTAAAGCAGGCGGGAGCTGCCAGAGGTCCGAGGGGTGGCCAAAGTCCTTAAGCCAGCAGGCTGCCTTCTGAGTCAATGCCACATCTGTGGTCACCGGCCCCTGCGCCCCATGCTCCCCTACGTTAGGACTGATCACTTGACTATGACGGCTCTTTTAATTGCCTGCATCTCCAGCCAGGCCAAGAGCTCAGGGTCAGCAAGCTCCTTCAGCCTCCCTGGCACACAGCATCACTCAGTAAGTAGTCCTTTCACCAACCAAGGATCTGTGGGTTGCTCCCATCTCACAGTGTATCAGTGGGCTGCCTCTCCAACTGGGACGTCTTGTGTTCCCAGCCCTCTTCACATCTGTCCAGTGCAGATTTCTGTCCTGAAAACTGGAAGGTTATCAGCAGCGGCGTCCTCCTTAGCGTCGGTCACTAACGACGGGGCTACTGAGCCTTGTCCTGCACCATGCTAGGTGCTATGTTAGAACACAGAGAGAAGCAAGACCAGCCAGCTGTAGAGGGCTCGCAGAAATGAGGAAGACGCAGACACTGAACTACAACAGAAACCACGATCCAGGTTAAAACAGCCAACCGCGCCCACTACAGGCGGTTGAATGGTGTCCCCCTAAAAAGGGGCGCTGGAATCCTAAACCGTAGTACCTGTGAACTGACGTTTGGAAGCTGGGTCTCTGCGGATGTGATCAAGTTAAAATGAGGTTACACTGGTTTAGGGCAGGCCCTAAGTCCAATCTCTGGTGTCCCTGTAAGAAGAGGGATGTTGGGATAAGGAGACACAGACACGCAAGGGGAAGATAACTGGGAAGATGGGACAGAGACTGGAGTGATGAAACTCAAGCCGCTGGGCATGGAGATGGTGGGTGAATGTCCAGAGCTACAAGGAGGAGTCCTCAGGGGAAACCCGGCCATGTAGACGTCTCATCTCAGACCTGTGGCCTCCAGGCTCGAGAGAACCGACTCCTGCTATTCTAAGCCAGGACGCTTACGGTCACTTGTTATGCAGCCTTGAAAAAGTGCAGGCAGACCCCTGAAACACGCAGGTTCAGCGCTAGACCGCCACAATAAAGCCAGCATCAGGGCAAAGCGAGGGGGCTTCCTCGCTGGCTCAGTGGCATAGAGTCCGCTTGCCGATGCAGGAGACATGGGTTTTATTCCAGATCCGGGAAGGTCGCACATGCTGCAGGGCAATTAAGCCCGTGTGCCACCACTCTAGAGCCTGTGCTCTGGGACCCGGGAACCGGAACCGCGGAAGCTGGCGCATCCGAGAGCCCGTGAAGCCACCCGGATGAGAGACCCACGCACTGCAGCTAGAGAGTAGCCCCTGCCTGCTGCAGCTTAGAGAGAACCCCGTGCAGCAGCGCAGACCCAGCACAGCCAGAATAAACAAATAAAATTATTAAAGAAAC
>SJYQ01015805.1:0-33244 GCA_006410935.1 Redunca redunca | reverse complement strand
TTAAATACATCCAGGCCTCCCCTTTGAAGGCAGAGGCAATGCAGAGAATGCACAGGAAACCCCCATCTGGAGGGGTAGAGGGTGGGGTGAGAGGTATGTGTGGGTGTGTGTATGTGTCCAACAGCGATGTCTTTCACTTTTGCAAAAGGAAAGACACAGTCATGAGTCAGGTTTGGTTTTGGTTTTCTCTTCCCACCCCCTCCACTCCTGCTTCCTGTTTGGGGGGGGCCTGTTCCCGTAACACTGAGAGCATGATCAAGGCACACCTTCCCAGGAAAAGTCTTCCCTCTCTAGGTGCCGCAAACCATCTCCCTCCTGGGAACGGTGCAGGGGTATAGAGAATCACTCCACGGTGCCACAGTATCCCAGGCCTAGTCACTGCCCAAACATCCTCGTATCTGAATTCCCTCCTTACATTGTTAGGACTCCTGAGTGCAAAGTGCCTCACAGGGCTATATATTATGTCTTATCAATGTTCAGCAGCTGTCCATTTTCCTTCCAGTTCAGGAATCACCCTGCTGTCCATTTCTTCTCCTCAGTCACAGAAAGGAGGTTTTCATACAGACACTAACCCCTGCTTTGCACCCAGAAGTTAGGTCCTTAGTAGGAATCCCAGCTCCACCACTAGCCAGCTGTGTGTCTTCAGGCTCCTACAACAAAACCCCACAGGGTGGGTGGCTTATAAATGGCAGAAATCAGTGTCTCCCAGTTCTGAAGCCTGGGAATCCAAGCTCAGGGTGCCAGCATGGTCTTCCCTGCCTCATAGCTGGCACCTTCACTCTATGCCCTCACATGGTGGAAGGGGCTGGGAGCTCCCTGGACTCTCATTTATTAAGGCACTAATCCCATTCATGAGGGCTACATCCTCAAGACCAAAGCACCTCCCAAATTCCCTCCTCCCGATACCACCATCTTTGGAAGTTAGGATTTCAACACACGAATTTTGAGAGGACACAAGTATTTAGACCATAGTGCTCTGTTAACTTAGGTTAGTTACAGGACTTCCCTGGTGGCTGAGTGGTAAGGAACCCACTTGCCAATGCAGGAGTCACAGGTTCAATCCCTGGTCCAGGAAGATCCCACATGCCGCAGGGCAACTAAACCCATGTGCCACAACTACTGAGCCTGTGCTCCAGAGCCCGGGAGCCCCAGTTACTGAAGCTGGAAAACCCTAAAATCCATGCTCTGAAACAAGAAAAGTCACAGCAATGATAAGCCCCCTGCTCGCCGCCACTAGAGAAAGCCCACACAGCAATGAAGACCCAGCACAGCCAAAACTAAATAAATTAATTTAAAAAATTAATTATAGAACTTTCTCTGAGTCCCACCTAAAGATGAGTGCCTCCTTCGCCAGGCTGTTGAGACACAGATAAAGGTCACCAGGGAGTCAGTAGCCAAGATTCATCTTTTAAGTGAATTTCAACCCTGTGGATGATCCACAAGCTCTCAGGCTCACATGGAGACTGTGGAGCTGGCTTTCAGACAAGTACTTGTGTATTGTTGGGTTTCCCTCTTCCTGAAAGTACAGTGATAAGGTGCTCTGGGACACTGACAGGTCAGTTGTCAAGGGAGACTTCCCTCCTACCCCTTGTGGCTCACGTATTCAGACACACAAGCGTATATTCAACAAACCTGCATTTTATTGCAAGTCTGCGATAGGACAGGCATTAGGGACTTACTCCATGCTCTCCGGAAGCCTGTTATCTAGTGTGGCCTGGAAACTAAACAAGAGCATCCACGCTGAGTCTGAGAAAGGCTCCGTTAGGAATCTGGATAGCAGCCAAATCAAACTGGCTGCTTTCGGTACAACCAACACTCTCATAGGCTGCAGCTGGAGCATAAATAGATGCAACCTTCTAGAAAACGCTCTGGCCCCACCTATCAAGCACCTCCAACAGTTTATGACCTGTGCATTCCCCTTCTGAAAATCTGTTCCATTAAAACGCAATAGTTTATGTACAAAAAGGTGTATTGTGTCACTTTTTTAGGGAAAAATCACTTTCAAAGATGTTCTACAAAGGAGCACGACTAAATTACATTCATATGATGACATATCCATNCTTCTCTGAAACTGGCCCTTGAACATTTTCTCACCCCCAGGCACTCACCCTCCACCCTCCATGTTTGCCCTTTCTAGTTTGAAAAGAATCTCCCTCCAATAAAATCCTGGAAAGGAGGGACCAGGTCACAGCTGCTGCCACTGTGCATTAGGAACCAAACCACTGTGCACTAGCCCACGAACAACCAGAGACTGGATGATTCCAGCCACTGCCTGGACCTGGAGCTCTTGAGATTGCCTGACACCACGGAGGGCTACAGGGAACATCACCTTTATTTCCCAAAGAGCTAAGTCACACTGGCTTTTCTCAAGGTGGCTGCTGGGTCCCTGTGCTTCTTAAATTGCTTTCAGCCCAGGCAGAGACCACCATGCTCTGGGGTCCTCTGCACACCCACTGTTGCAAGAGGGTCTGAACTAGGCCCACAGATAACCGAAATTAACTGACCACATCCTACTTAACAGGAAACCCAATAGCCAGCTATTTTAGATTCATCTCACTTCCCCCTCGTCCACTTCTACCACAACACTAAGCTGATGGAAAGTCAGAGTGTGTATTACAAAAATATGGGGAGGGAGACAGTGACAGCTCCAGAGTTCAGAGATGGAAAGGCTTTGAGGATACTATCTGGAAGAAGAGAGGTGCTAAGCACCACATCTGCATAGCAGATGTTGCATTTTTCCTACACGTGTATTTTGGGGTGATCCAGTGCAAACTAGTGGAAATTATGATGGGGCTACAGTTTGCCCCAAGACACCTGTTCGTGCTGCCAGTAGAGTGGCTTATACCCAGTTTCACTCTGTTATCAAGAATAACTTAACTTTCCATTCTTGTTTCAAAGGAAGAATATAAAGCTCAAAGATACATGTATAAAAATGTTTATCGTGGTTTTTCTTAAAATGGAAAATCTCATCATAAAATATCCAAGAAAAGAAGGATTAAATACATCCAGGCCTCCCCTTTGAAGGCAGAGGCAATGCAGAGAATGCACAGGAAACCCCCATCTGGAGGGGTAGAGGGTGGGGTGAGAGGTATGTGTGGGTGTGTGTATGTGTCCAACAGCGATGTCTTTCACTTTTGCAAAAGGAAAGACACAGTCATGAGTCAGGTTTGGTTTTGGTTTTCTCTCCCCACCCCCTCCACTCCTGCTTCCTGTTTGGGGGGGGCCTGTTCCCGTAACACTGAGAGCATGATCAAGGCACACCTTCCCAGGAAAAGTCTTCCCTCTCTAGGTGCCGCAAACCATCTCCCTCCTGGGAACGGTGCAGGGGTGTAGAGAATCACTCCACGGTGCCACAGTATCCCAGGCCTAGTCACTGCCCAAACATCCTCGTATCTGAATTCCCTCCTTACATTGGTTAGGACTCCTGAGTGCAAAGTGCCTCGCAGGGCTATATATTATGTCTTATCAATGTTCAGCAGCTGTCCATTTTCCTTCCAGTTCAGGAATCACCCTGCTGTCTATTTCTTCTCCTCAGTCACAGAAAGGAGGTTTTCATACAGACACTAACCCCTGCTTTGCACCCAGAAGTTAGGTCCTTAGTAGGAATCCCAGCTCCACCACTAGCCAGCTGTGTGTCTTCAGGCTCCTACAACAAAACCCCACAGGGTGGGTGGCTTATAAATGGCAGAAATCAGTGTATCCCAGTTCTGAAGCCTGGGAATCCAAGCTCAGGGTGCCAGCATGGTCTTCCCTGCCTCATAGCTGGCACCTTCACTCTATGCCCTCACATGGTAGAAGGGGCTGGGAGCTCCCTGGACTCTCATTTATTAAGGCACTAATCCCATTCATGAGGGCTACATCCTCAAGACCAAAGCACCTCCCAAATTCCCTCCTCCAGATACCACCATCTTTGGAAGTTAGGATTTCAACACACGAATTTTGAGAGGACACAAGTATTTAGACCATAGTGCTCTGTTAACTTAGGTTAGTTACAGGACTTCCCTGGTGGCTGAGTGGTAAGGAACCCACTTGCCAATGCAGGAGTCACAGGTTCAATCCCTGGTCCAGGAAGATCCCACATGCCGCAGGGCAACTAAACCCATGTGCCACAACTACTGAGCCTGTGCTCCAGAGCCCGGGAGCCCCAGTTACTGAAGCTGGAAAACCCTAAAATCCATGCTCTGAAACAAGAAAAGTCACAGCAATGATAAGCCCCCTGCTCGCCGCCACTAGAGAAAGAGCCCACACAGCAATGAAGACCCAGCACAGCCAAAACTAAATAAATTAATTTAAAAAATTAATTATAGAACTTTCTCTGAGTCCCACCTAAAGATGAGTGCCTCCTTCGCCAGGCTGTTGAGACACAGATAAAGGTCACCAGGGAGTCAGTAGCCAAGATTCATCTTTTAAGTGAATTTCAACCCTGTGGATGATCCACAAGCTCTCAGGCTCACATGGAGACTGTGGAGCTGGCTTTCAGACAAGTACTTGTGTATTGTTGGGTTTCCCTCTTCCTGAAAGTACAGTGATAAGGTGCTCTGGGACACTGACAGGTCAGTTGTCAAGGGAGACTTCCCTCCTACCCCTTGTGGCTCACGTATTCAGACACACAAGCGTATATTCAACAAACCTGCATTTTATTGCAAGTCTGCGATAGGACAGGCATTAGGGACTTACTCCATGCTCTCCGGAAGCCTGTTATCTAGTGTGGCCTGGAAACTAAACAAGAGCATCCACTCTGAGTCTGAGAAAGGCTCCGTTAGGAATCTGGATAGCAGCCAAATCAAACTGGCTGCTTTCGGTACAACCAACACTCTCATAGGCTGCAGCTGGAGCATAAATAGATGCAACCTTCTAGAAAACGCTCTGGCCCCACCTATCAAGCACCTCCAACAGTTTATGACCTGTGCATTCCCCTTCTTAAAATCTGTTCCATTAAAACGCAATAGTTTATGTACAAAAAGGTGTATTGTGTCACTTTTTTAGGGAAAAATCACTTTCAAAGATGTTCTACAAAGGAGCACGACTAAATTACATTCATATGATGACATATCCATATGATGGAATATTATAACATCCACATGACTGAATACTACAGTGTTTTCAAAGAAAATTGGATGAAATGAGAAAAATGCCTATGGTTCAATATAAAGCAAAGAAAGCAGGACACACTATAATAATATGANTGCTTTTACAGACACAGGAAACAAAGTCTGCACAAGCCTCAAAAGAATTCTCGGCAGAATCCTACAGGAAAAAGCCCTGAGCCACTCCCCTCCTGAATTAAACAGATTATCCTAAAAGGAGCAAAGCTACTGTTGATGTTTTTAAGCACATAACTGTCTTTCACAGAATGGCTCGCACTCTCCCAATAAAAGTTGGTTTTATTACAAGTCACTAAAAAATTGCCCCACTCAGTTTCTGATTTCAAACCTGTACTTCCATTTTTGAATAGCAAAATTATACAGAGAGCCCTACGTACCATAAAAAAACTGGCTCCTAAAGGATTCATGACCTAACTTTTGCATTTTCAGAACAATCTCCATTCCAATATTTTGGCACAGACTCCCAATAACAAGCATTGTCTTAATTAGGCCTTCCAATCTCTAATCCCTAGATCCATACAAGTTGGCAAGTGTAAATCCCAAAACCACTGTAGCCTGCACAGCCACACGCCCCCTGAAAAAATGCTGCACATCTGTGATGACATTACTTTCTCTTTTTTTTTTAAAGTTAAGACTTTGAGATAATTCTCCTTGTGTATTGTTATTTTAATGAGTAAAAAAAAACAGAGATCAAGGGTGGTGAGATATCCCATGAGGAAACCAGCTCCAGATGACATTCATTTATCAATGAATGTCAAGTGCCACAGGCCACCAGAGAAAATGAAGGGGGCCCTCAGTTCTGAATCAAGCCCAATGCCCCCAAGAAGTGATTCTGAAAGCCAGAGATGGCTTTCTCTATAGCATAAGAGCTCTACAATTAACCCATCCTCTCTCCCACAGCCCAGGAGTGGGGACTCAAAAGAGGCAGCCTTTTGATATGAAGATTACACAGGGGCACAATGAGATCAGACCCCACACACACTACACAGGGTGAGTGGGGTGAGTTTGGGGGCGAGGGGAGTGGAATGAAAGCCTGGGGTCTCAGTTCCCAGGAGGAAGAGGCTGACTTTTCAACCAGCCTGCACTGCTCATCTCCAGGGCAGTCCACAGCCTCAACCTGACCCCAGACAGACCCAAGAGTTTACAATGAAGCAAGAAATTCTCCACCGGCAACTATTTACATACTTTCCTCTTCTCCTGCCACTTCTCCCAGGGCCCTCCCAGGGTGAACGGAGGGCACCATTAGCAACTGAGAGCCTGAAAGGCGACCTCCATGGCCTCAGATGTTGGCAGGAGCAATGCAAACAGCGGAGTTTTCAATCCCATCCTAGAGTGCTTTCAAGCTGTTTCTTAGTTTGCACTTTAGACATTCTGAATAACCTTCTTCTCCCACCATTAAATGATCATAATAGAAACTATTTCAAAATGACTCCAAGTTCATTTTGAAGAAAGTGAGTTGAAAACCTTTACCCTTCTAAAGAAACATGAGTGTTTCATTCAACTGAACTTATATTTCATCATCTGAAAAACAGAAGACACTACCCTAAACCTTCTGTGGCTCCTGGGTCCCCAGAATAAATTTCAAACTTCAAAGCCTTCCCAGCTCTCCAAGTTGGTGGCTGATCTACTTCTCCGCCCTGGAATTTCTTCTGCCCCTAGGCATCACTCTCCTTCCTGCCTCACCCTGGTCCTGGCAGGTTCCCTCACCTGGAGTGCCTGTCCTCTCCTTCTAAATCCCCCCAGCAAATCTCTACTCACCCTTCAGGGCCCAGTGCAAACACTACCTCTCCTGTGAAGTCTTCCCGACACCCCTCTCTGAATCAATCACCCCCGCTTCCTGAGTTCTTTATCTCCCTTTGTAACCCCAATCACACCTGGCCCCACAGACAGTTCAGTCAGGTGTGCTTCTACCCACCTTGATGGAAAAAATCTTTCTTGGACCAGCCTTTGCATGTAAACGTTTACTTTAGAACCCCCCCTTTTTTTTAACTTGGCCATGCCAGCTCTTAGTTGCACCCAGGTCCCATAAATTGAGAATAAGAACCACCACTGAACCACCAGGGAAGGCCCTAGAACTCACTTTAAACCAAATTTAAGCAGCTCCCCAAGCTTCTCTGAGTTTCCACTGCCTCGTCTGTAGAATGAAGTTGATAAGTCTCTCTCTACATTACAGAGTTTGTTAGGCTGTATGAGAATTAGGAGGGTCACCTGATGCTGGGAAAGACCGAGGGCAGGAGGAGAAGGGGTGACAGAGGATGAGATGGTTGGATCTCACTGACTCAGTGGACATGAGTTTGAGCAAACTCTGGGAGACAGTGAAAGATAGGGAAGCCTGGCGTGCAGCAGTCCATGGGGTCACAAAGAGTCAGACATGACTGAGCGACTGAACAGCAACAAAAAGGGTTAAGTTTCAGATGGCCTTGATTCGCCAGAAGACTGTGAAGATGCCTCAGAGGACTGACATTACTTTAGCTATACATATGTGACTCCACTACCAATAACTGTTATTTAATACCTAGGTTCCTAAGAGGGTCAACATTCTTTCCAAAGGGTATTGCTTAAAGCCAGGAAGGAAAACGTCCCCTTAAGAAAGAGAAGGGGACAACAAAGGATGAGATGGTTGGATGGCTTCACCGACTTGATGGACATGAATTTGACCAAGCTCTGAGAGTTGGTGATGGACAGGGAAGCCTGGCATGCTGCAGTTCATGGGGTCGCAAAGAGTCAGACACGACTGAGCGACTGAACTGAACTGAAAAAAGGGGAAGGGGATTAAAAAGTAAACAAAAAACCTATAATCCATTGCACAGAAAGTTCTCCAACACTTCTGAGCTGTATTCTCCAGCAAGGTAGCCCTGAGCCACATGCAGTTATGGGGCACTTGAAATGTGGCAAGTCTGAATTAAGATGTGCTTAAATGTAAACTATACACTGAATTTCTGAAGATTTAGTATAAAAAAATAAATTCAAAATATCTCAATAATTGTTCATATCTATTGCCTCTTGGGCCTAGCAATCCAATGGTTAAGATTCTGCACTTCCAATGCAGAGGGTGAGGGTTTGATCCCTGGTAGGGGAAACTATGGAGAAGGCAATGGCACCCCACTCCAGTACTCTTGCCTGGAGAATCCCATAGGTGGAGGAGCCTGGTGGGCTGCAGTCCATGGGGTCGCTAGGAGTCGGACACGACTGAGTGACTTCCCTTTCACTTTTCACTCTCATGCATTGGAGAAGGAAATGGTACCCCACTCCAGTACACTCTTGCCTGAAAAATCCCACGGACAGAGGAGCCTGGTAGGCTGTAATCCATGGGGTCGCTAAGAGTCAAACACGACTGAGCAACTTCCCTTTCACTTTTCACTCTCATGCATTGGAGAAGGAAATGGCAACCCACTCCAGTGTTCTTGCCTGGAGAATCCCAGGGTCAGGGGAGCCTGGTGGGCTGCCGTCTCTGGGGTTGCACAGAGTCGGACACGACTGAAGCGACTTAGCAACAGCAGCAGCAGCAGGGGAAACTATGGAGAAGGCAATGGCAACCCACTCCAGTTCTCTTGCCAGGAAAATCCCATGGACAGAGGAGCCTGGTAGGCTGCAGTCCATGGGGTTGCTGGGGTTGCTAAGAGTTGGGACACGACTGAGCGACTTCACTTTCACTTTTCACTTTCATGCACTGGAAAAGGAAATGGCAACCCACTCCAGTGAAATGGCAACCCATTCCAGTGTTCTTGTCTGGAGAATCCCAGGGACAGGGGAGCCTGGTGGGCTGCTGTCTCTGGGGTTGCACAGAGTCGAACACGACTGAAGCGACTTAGCAGCAGCAGCTGCAGCAGGTGAAACTAAGATCCCACATGCCCTGTGACACGGCCAAAAAAGAAAAAGTATTGCCTCTTAAAATGATACTACTGTAGATATTAATTTCACCTGTTGGTTTATACCTTTTTAATGTGGCTACTAGAAAGTTTAGAGTGCCATGCGCAGCTGGGGCTTCCCTGGTGGTTCAGTGGTAAAGAATCCACCTGCAATGCGGGAATCGCAGGAAACGAAGGTTGATCCCTGGGCCAGGAAGATCCCCTGGAGGAGGGCACGGCAACCCACTCCAGTATTCACGCCTGGAGAATCCCATGGACAGAGCAGCCTGGCGGGCTAGAGTCCATGGGGTCATGAAGAGTCAGATACAACTGAAGCGACTTAGCACACATGCACTGTTGACAGCATCTTCTCTTGGGTGGCACTGCCCCAGCAGGGCACCCAGAGCTGGGTCTGCAGACCCCTTCCTGACACACACTGGTTACAGCACTATACAGCGCTATCTTTGAGAGATGCTCACTTTTTTTGTTGCGTCTGCATCTAGCCACGGTGTTAAATGAATTGCTCTTTGCTCTCTTACATGCAGCTCACCGCAGAATCATTCTTTACCATCTGAGCCACCAAGGAAGCCCAGGGAAGGATGTACTCGTTCTTTCCTTTAAAAAAAAACAAATTTATTCTTCAATTATTTGGCTACACCAAGTCTTAGTCATGGTATGGGGGATCTTCGAGCTTCGTTTCAGCATGCAGGATCCTCAGCTGCAGCATACTAACTCTTAGTTGTGGCATGTGGGATCTAGTTCCCTGGCCAGGGATCGAACCCAAGCCCCCTGCATTGGGAGGTCAGAGTCAGCCACCAGACCACTGGGGAAGTCCCAATGTACTCGTCTTTCACTCAGTATTTCCTGACTGCTGCCATGGTCTATACATTTCTGTCCCCGATAAAATTCATATGCTGAAAACCTAATGCCCAAAGTGGTAATATCAGGAGGCAGGGCCATCCGGAGGCAGTTAGGGCGTGAGGGCAGAGGGCTCATGAATAGGATGAGTGCCCTTGAAAAAGAGGCCCCAGAGAGGTCCCTCAGCCTTTCTACCCTGTGGAGATACAATGAGAAGTCAAACGTCTGTCCTTTATAGCCCCCCCAGTCAGTGGGGGTTTTGTCGCCGCAGCTCGAACAAGGTAAGCCACCACTACCACCAGAACTGGCCTGCTCCCGACGAGCCAGTGCACCAACACGTGATAACAGAGCTGAGCACATGCAGAGTGCCACGGGACATCCCCCTCCTCTGACCAAAAGGAGGTGGATCTTGGTTTCGCACAGGAGGCAACATATACACTGGACTTTTACCTTAAGACAAATCCAAGCTGAAGAGAGGTGAGTGTCATCCAAACACAGGTGATAGCACGGGCTCCAAGAGGGGATGAGCTCACCCAGGCTGGTGTACATGGTAGGCTGTGCTGAAGGCCCTTATAAAATAATTACCTCTTGACCTAATTAGCTAAAACCAAGCCCATGTAGGTGGGATACACCGGTGAGACGGAGAGTACAGTCTCTGGTGTCACACCTGAGCAGGAATCCTGTTCCAACTTTTCAGCTCTGTGGCCTCAGGCGAGCTCCTCAGCCTCCCAAAGCCTCCGTTTCCTCATCTGTACAATGGGATTGGTAAATGCCCACCTCACCAGGCTGTGGTAAAGAGTCAGTGTGATTATCTAAGTACAGCAGCTGGCATGCTGTCTGATACATAGTATCACTAACTGATCATCTCATTACTGCTATTTTCAGTAAAGTACCAGAAAAACAGGGAATCTAAGTAAGGATTTCCTAGCTACTGATGTTCTGGGCTGGAGTATTCTTCATTGTAGGAGGCTGTCCCGTGTATTGTAGGATGTTTACCAGCATCCCTGACCTCTGTTCATTAGAGGCCAGTAGGACCCACATGCCCAGCTGAGCCAACCAAATTGTCTCCAGACATTGACATAGGTCCCCTGCCATGTGGAAGAGAAGGGAGCAAAACTGTCACCCGTTGAGAACCCCAGCTCTAAATCAATTAGATGAGGCAGAGAGTTCATCCAGAGAACCACACGCTTAAAGATACTTTTTTCAACTTGGACCCTGACCCTCACCCCATATAAGGAACAAGCTTTCCCCAACCTTGGGGAGTAAGCAAGCAAGGGGACTTGTTTGTTGCTCATTTCCACCTGCAGCAACAGGGGCACCAATAAAGCCCTGCCTGAAAAAAAAAAGAGCTCTGAGCTCTGACGGACTTTTCCATCCTCTGTTAAGTATCAAGCCCAGCAGGGACTGTCTGAAGGGCCAGAGGTGGAGCAGAAGAGCATCATACAGGTCCTTGGTCTCAGGCCAAAGAACCCTGTGTGTGTGTGCATGCATCGACTCTTTACAACCCCATGGACCATACCCTGACAGGCTCCTCTGGTCCATGGGATTTTCCAGGCAAGAATACTGGAGTAGGTTGCCACTTCCTTCTCTAGGGGATCTTCCTGACCCAGGGGTCAAACCCAAGTCTCCTACACTGGCAGGTGCATTCTTTACCACTGAGCCCCCTAGGAATCCTAAAGAACCCACAGCCTCGCCCAACTCAGAATCACAGTCTTTCGACTGCATCTCAGTACCTGCTCTGGTGACGGTGGGCAGAAATGGGCCTCTGCCCGTGCTCTGAGTGCCAGCCTGCCAAGGAGGCTCCACCCCTGCAGATAAGAGTTGGGAGGACTGGCCCCTGTACGAGAAGAACCCAGAAAGTCCTCCTGTGCACACTTCGGGCTCGAATGTGGAGACCAAGGATAATCAGTTCTGTCCCGTGTAATGCACCCTGACACTCCACAACGTCTCCTCTTCCGAAATGACTTCCATCCTCTTCAGAGTTCAGCTGCAGAAACGGCACTGACGGGTGGCCTGTGCTGTATTTTTCAAGTGCCACTTTTTTAAAGTTTGTGGGAACCTGAGAGGTAACTGTGTGCATAATGGGGTGGGGGAGAGCTATGGTCTCTGCATTTGGTGTGAAACCACAAAGCTGATTTTTTACCAGATAAACTCAGCTTTTGCAAAACACAAGCTCCACGGAGGCAGTGCTAAGTGTTGGCCTTGGCAGGGGAGGTGTAACACCACAGCAGATGGAGGGTCAGGACATCCAGAAAGATGGTGTCACTGGGGCCGAAAAGCAGGACCTTTTCGGGAAAGCTTACTAGGTAGGTCACACCTACGAAACAGATAAAACATTTGCTCAAGATTCCAGCAGGATGCATTACAAGAGCACTGTCATCAACATGAAGAATAAAAGCTTAGAACAAGGAACCACAGTGTACCTATTTTTTAATACATGTGTACTGTTTTTGCACCCGTCTTCAATGTACTTTCACATCTCTTTTCTCATTTAATCTTCCCCACTACCAAGGAAAAGAAGTAATACTACTACCTTCCCTTGGCAAATGAGGAGACCAGATCTCTGAGTTGGTGACTTGTAATTAATCAATTATTAAGCCCCTACAATGTGCCGGGCACTTTCCCAAGTCATTGAGTGTGGCCAGGTACTATGCCAGACACCACTGAAGCGTGGAGAGTCCTAAGGGATTTCTCCAAAAGAAGAGTTGTTGGCCCATGGCTAGGATGATGATCTGATGGGAGGAAAGATCCCACCCCGTGCGGGATGTCTATCATCCTTGGCTCTGCCCGATAAACTGATGTCCTCAGTCTTTGGGACAAACAAGCACATCATGACACATTTCCAAACATGGAGGCCAGGGAGAGCCTCCAAACTGAGAGCCCCAACTAGACATTTAGAGAAAGAGTCAGACAGCCATGGTTTGACTCTAGAGTCATCAGTTCTTGTGTGACCTCAGACAAGTCACATTCTCTATGCCCTAGTCTCCTGTGTGCTGCTGTGTTAAGTCACTTCAGTCATGCCTGACTCTCTGCAAGCCTATGGACTGTATCCGGCCAGGCTCCTCTATCTACGAGATTCTCCAGGCAAGAATACTGGACTGGACTGCCATGCCCTCCTCCCTTCCAGGGGATCTTCCCGACCCAGGGGTCAAACCCACACCTCTTGTGTCTCCCGCATTGGCAGGCGGGTTCTTTACTACTAACGCCACCTGGCAAGTCCACCCTAGTCTCCTACCCTCCTTGTAAAATGGTGATTACAAGAGATGAACCCTGTAAGATCCCTATAAGGAATACATAATACATATTAAACACCTGATCTATGCCAGCCTCCAGGAAATAATACCCAATAAACAGCTGTATGCACAAATGTGCATGTGTCAATGCACCCCCTTGAACCCTCACCTCCTTTGATCCTAAAGCCCTCTTCTCGGGGAACCTTTCCTGATCACTCTATTTAGAAGTGATCACTCACTGCTTCCATTTCACATCTTCCTTCCTGGCTTTATTTTTTTTTCTCTGCAGCACTTGTCACCATCCAACAGACTCGATGGTTCAAACATGCATTTGTTTATATTATGTCTCCCCGCCTCAAGTCTTGTCCACTTGGGTCCCTGCTGTATCTCCAGCACCCAGCACAGAGTCTAACTCTCAACAGCATTCAACCAAACCATCCTGAGTGATATCGAATGGACACAGTAGACAGTCAGAGCCTGAAACCTGATCCTGGGCTGCAAATTCTGTGCCTTTTTTCTCGCCATAGTGAATGACCATGAACAACGGCCCTGAAGCTAAGATACGTCAACCGTTAAGAAATGTAAAGTGTTACAACACTACCTTAGAGGAGCCTTTGTATTTTCCCTCTTCTGGGATTCTTTGAAATGAGCAGTTTCTAACAGAAACCCAACTACCAGCCTGTTGAACTGGCGTTGCCTTTGTGGGTCTTTTTCACAAGGCCTTTAAGATAACCACTGAAGCCGAAGATTGATATGGATTTCAACATTTACATTGCTGGGCTTGAAACTCGCTCAGTCATGGCCAGCTCTTTGCAACCTCATGGACTATAGCCCGCCAGGCTCCCCTGTCCATAGAATTCTCCAGGCAAGAATACTGGAGTGGGTTGCCATTTCCTCCTCCAGGGAATCTTCCCGACTCAGGGATTGAACCTGGGTCTCCTGCACTGCAGGTGGATTCTTTACCGTCTGAGCCACCAGGAAAGCCCTCTTTATTTCTACCCATGCCTATCTGAGTGAGACCTGAACTCCAGTGATACTGGAAATATCAGTCCTAGCCACGCCACATGTCTAATGCTAAACTCTGACTCACCACTGTCAGAACTATCTTTAGAACTAAGCAGCACTAATTGTGTGTACGTGCTTAGTCACTCAGTTATGTTTGGCTCTTTGGGACCCCATGGACTGTAGTCAGCCAGGCTCCTCTGTTCATGGGATTCTCCAGGCAAGGATATCGGAGCAGGTTGTCATTTCCTACTCCAGGGGATCTTCCCGACCCAAGAATCAAACCCATGTCTCCTGCATCTCCTGCATGGGCAGGTAGATTCTTTACCACTGAGCCACCTGGGTGGCAAACTATGCTTTAACCCAAACTTGACCGTGGTGGGTCTGACAATCATCAACTACATTCAAGACCAGTCTCCATCTCGGGTTCCAAAGTCTAGCCGACACACTCCAACTATTACAAAGGGGCCTGGAAAGGAAACATCAGGCTTTAGAAAAAGAAATTTTAGAAATTTAGAAAAAGAAATTTAATGTTAAAAACATGAATTAATGTAAAATACGAATTGGAACAAACACCGTCATCTAACCCGTTGTACCAAGTTCCATGCATTTACAAAATTCAGGCATCCTGAGGAGGGAGACAGAGAGGGACCAAGGAAATCAGTCAACCCACTGCTCAAAGATCACCATTTACAACTGAATCCCAAGTAGATTTACAGATTACATCATCTACTTTTACCTAAACTAAACCTCACAAAGTGGAATAGAGGCTTAAAGAGATTCCAGTCAAGAAACTACAGCTTGGAGGGAATTCCCAGGTGGTCCAATGGATAGGTCTCAGCCCTTTCACTGCAAAAGGGCTTCCCTGGTGGTTCAGTCAATAAAGAAATCTGTCTGCAATGTGGGAGACCTGGGTTCTATCCCTGGACTGGGAAGATCCCCTGGAGGAGGGCACGGCAACCCACTCCAGTATTCTTGCCTGGAGAATCCCCATGGACAGAGGAGCCTGGCAGCCTACAGTCCACAGGGTCGCAAAGAGTCGGACACGACTGAGCAACTAAGCACACACACACAGAGGAACTAAGACTCTGAAAGCTGCAAAAATTAAAAATAAAAAACACTGCAGCTTGGAGATAATACTCATAATGCATGCACATATTATGTGCACAAAAAAATGCACAGATGAAAATTCCTCTCTCTCCCTGAGTCTTGTATGCCACGTGCTGCACGCTAAGTCACTTCAGTCGTGTCCGACTCTTTGTGACCCTGTGGACTACAACCCTCCAGGCTCCTCTATCCATGAGATCCTCTAGGCAGGAGGACTGAAGTGGGGTGGCATGCCCTCCCCCAGGGGATCTTCCTGACCCAGGGATCGAACCTGTGTCTCTTACGTCTCCTATATTAGCAAGTGGGAACCTGGGTGCCAGTGGTGCCACCTGGGAAATGCCACATTAAAGGTAAAAAGGGTAAGAGAATCGGAGCTGACTGGGAGTTCGCTAATAGAATTTCTCAGATGGTAATGAACATGTGGGTTTACAATAACTATTGTTAGAAACAGAAACATCTTTATCCTACATACTTAGATAATGGGAATAATATGAATACACTTACTATAAGCAAAATAGATGGGAGATGGCTGCTCACATATGTTTTACCAATAGGGAGTGGTGAGCACTCTGGATGTCTGCTCATCACCCATTCTACTCCCTTCTAGAAAGCCTTTCTATACAGTAAGGGCTGTTGATTTAAAAGCTATGTTTCCCAGCCGTCCTGGTTCTGAAGCTAAGGTTCTGAATGTGAGTTTGGCTCCCCTAGACAGAAGCACTGACTTCAGATTTAGAAAGAGGCCATAGGTGAGAGGCCACCTCCCCGTCTTCCAGGTTTTCTTCAGCCTCCCGATGATGTGAGAATGATGAGGGGTTTTGGCAACACTCTCTGGGACCACTCTCTGGCTTGCTGGGTGTTGAGAGGTGGCTGTAGGAGCATCCCGATTCTGGAACCAGGATTTCTGATCCCAGGGTCCCAATGTCATTAGTTTGTTCTTGGATTTGGTAGTTCCAAAGATAGTCTCAGAGGTAGCAGCAGCACACTGAGTGGGTCAGTTTTTCTGAGTAGCCAGGCCTGTATATGTTTGCTTCTATGTTCTTACATGTGCTACTCCTATTACCTGAGGCTGATTCCTGGAGGCCCAGCTGAGAGCCCTATGCGTCTATGTGTGTGCATGCTCAGACACGACTGAGCAATCCCATGGACTGTAGCCCACCAGGCTCCTCTGTCTATGGGATTTTTCAGTCAAGACTACTGGAGTGGGTTGCCATTTCCTCCTCCAGTGGATCTGCCCAACCCAGGGATCAAACCTGCATGTCCTGCGTCTCCTGCATTGGCAGGTGGATTCTTGACCACCAGCATTCCCGACTTTTTTAAGGACCAGATTCCCTCCGTTAAATACCTTTCTGCTTAAATACCTAGACCCCTTCCCAGTTCACACCCTGAGGCCTGGCTGAATCCTAGCAAGCCAGAAGCAAAGAGGCCTGAGAAACAAGCAGAGCATACCAGAACAGAAGCTATTTGGTCACAGCAAGCCACTCTGCTCTTCCCTCTGGGCTCATGCATCTTGGTGAGGTGGGCACAGGGGCGGAAGAGGCACCGTTGCCAGTCACTTATTTACTCTTTAAATGTTTCCTAAGTACCTCTGGGCCAAGCTTAGAGGCTATAAAGAGGAACTTGGCAGAGGTTCCTCAAAAGAGGAACACGTACTGAATACAAGTAAACAAACAACTACCACACATTTCTGAAGAAGATTCTTGAGAGTCCCCTGGACAGCAAGGAAGTCAAACTAGTGAATCCTAAAGGAAATCAACCCTGAATATTCACTGGAAGGACTGATGTTGAAGCTGAAGCTCCAATACTTTGGCCACCTGATGCAAAGAGCCAACTCATTGAAGAAGACCCTGATTCTGGGAAAGATTGAGGGCAAGAGGAGAAGGGGACAACAGAGGATAAGATGGCTGGATGGCATCACAGACTCAATGGACATGGGTTTGAGTATACTTCAGGAGTTGGTGATGGACAGGGAAGCCTGGTGTGCTGCAGTCCATGGGGTCACAAAGAGTCGGATATGACTTAGTGACTAAACGACAACAGAAGAGGGCAATGACCAAGGCCATGGGAGTTCAGCAGCCTTGAAAGAAAGCAAAATCCACACTGGTGACATTTTCCCCAAACAACGTCACGAAGTCTATTTCTCTAATCTTCCAGAGTTGAAAGTGAAAGTGAAGTCGCTCAGTCGTGTCCTACTCTTTATGACTCCATGGACTGTAGCCTATCAGGCTCCTCCGTCCATGGGATTTTCCAGGCAAGAGTGCTGGAGTGGATTGCCATTTCCTTCTCTAGGGGACCTTCCCAACCCAGGAATCGAACCCAGGTCTTCTGCATTGCAGGCAGATGCTTTACCGTGGGAGCCATCAGGGAGTTGAGCCCCATATTAAATAACTCACTTCCCCACATTCCTATTCTGACTCTTACCAACCTCATCAGTTAAATCAGAAAGAGATACAAGCCCTGTGGCTCTGAAAATAGGTGCAAATTTCCCAAGTACAGCAGAAAAGACTGAAAGGCCTGCCGACCAGCAAAGCCTTTAAGAAGCAGTGATCAGGATTAATCAGGTACCCCCGGGGCCCTCAGCTGGAGCCTGAGTGCCATTTTTATCACCTTACTGAGATTCTGAGGTACGCCACGGTGTACAGAAAGTACTTTCAAAATTTACAGAGGTGGGTCCAAGGGCATCAATTATAAGAATCACTGTTACTTTATGTTACACTAAGAAAATAAAGGCTATGCATTAAAGGTCAGCACAGCACTAAGATACCATCAGTTACAACAAGTCAAATGTCAGAAAGGTGAAAAGAATGAGTGTTTTACAATTGATTAAATATAGTAATTCACAGGAGCAGGCAGAGGGGGTATGTCCAACTAGGACCTGGGTCTTTCACTCCCAAATCATTGATCCATTCCTTCTCTGTTTTTCTTGAGTGCCTCCAACAGTCAGGGGCTGTTGGTTTCCATCTATGAATGCTGTGGATCACGCCTTAGACATTTCAAGAATTTCCCAACACAAACTCAGTTAAAATTCCTGTCAAATTGGTTTTGTTTTATTTTGTTCTGAGTTATGAACAACAGACTGGTTCCAAACAGGAAAAGGAGTACGTCAAGGCTGTATATTGTCACCCTGCTTATTTAACTTCTATGCAGAGTACATCATGAGAAACACTGGACTGGAAGAAACACAAGCTGGAATCAAGATTCCTGGGAGAAATATCAATAATCTCAGATATGCAGATGACACCACCCTTATGGCAGAAAGTGAAGAGGAGCTAAAAAGCCTCTTGATGCAACTGAAAGAGGAGAGTGAAAAAGTTGGCTTAAAGCTCAACATTCAGAAAACGAAGATCATGGCATCTGGTCCCATCACTTCATGGCAAATAGATGGGGAAACAGTGGAAACAGTGGCTGCTTTATTTTTCTGGGCTCCAAAGTCACTGCAGATGGTGACTGCAGCCATGAAGTTAAAAGACGCTTACTCCTTGGAAGAAAAGTTATGACCAACCTAGATAGCATATTCAAAAGCAGAGACATTACTTTGCTGACNCCGCCGCAGTGACTACAGCGTCCATTGGTCTGCGCGCACATCCGTCTCCGGTACAGGCACCGCCCCCTTCCTGCTTGTATCAGCGGGGCGTTCTTAAAGGGGCAGAGGCCGCCGCGCCACCCCCCGATCGGGGGCGAGGGCGGGGGCGGGGGCGGGAGCCAAGGTAAGGGTGGGGGTGCTGTAGATCCTAGTCAGTTCACAGGTCAGCACCGCGCAGCCTGGCCAGACTAACCGCTTGTCTGACATTTGGCTCATCTGCGAAATGGGGATAAACACCTCTATCGACGCACTCTCACCTTGAGGGATGTTGGGAGGACCGCATTAAATGGTACTTTCTTAAAGAACTCAGGTTTGCGGGTCAGGCCAGTTCTGAGCCTGCTGGATAACCCACCATGAATCCCTAGTTACTTCTGTAGATCACAGGCTCCGAGGAAAGCGACGTGCCCAAGGGCACACGCAACCTTGGTATCCCACCCCCATCCCCCACCCCACCCCCGGCGCAATGTGGTCTGTCTAATCCCGGGAAGGTTGCCTGGTGCAAACTGGAGGAACTCAATAATGGCTAGGTTAACTGCTGAAAGAGCTGGGCCACTGGGAGGCATCCCGCCTCCCTTCTTCCCCTGCTGGAGTATGATAAGGTGCCCATGGCCCCAAGGAGAAGGTGGCAGCTTTGATTAGAAGGGTTTTTATGGCTCGTGTTTTGAAAGTGGGGGGACTTACTCCTCCTTCACTTTTTTTTTTTTCCCTTCCTGGCAGTTACCTCCTTCCAAAATGATCTTGCTAATTCTTTGGCTTTCCCCAACTCTGCTCCATTCTGGAAAGAATTTTGCCTGTTTGTTTTATCCTTACCACCTCCTTGAATGATGCTTAGGGTCTATGGGAATTCAATAGATGAGTGAGTAACTGAATTAATGAATAAATGAAACGCTGGCTTTTGGAGGTAGCTAACACTGTGGGAGGTAAATCGCTTTTGGAGATAATTTGTCAGATAGGAGCTCTGAGGTCATCTGCTATTGGAAGCTCTCCCTGACCTCCCCAAGGCAAGACTAGGTGTTTTGATTGGTGCAGTCTTGGTATACTTCATCGGGGATTTACTTCTGTCTGGGCCATCAGTTGACTTTTGCCTCTCCCAGTAGGCTGGAAGACCCTCCAAATCTGGGAAGAATATGCTGTTTCTCCTTGTTTAGTCCTGAGACCCACACAGTGATAGCTCAGTCAGTAAAGAATCTGCCTGCAAGGCAGGAGACCCAGGTTCGATTCCTGGGTCAGGAAGATCCCCTGGAGAAGGAAATGGCAACCCACTCCAGTACTCTTGCCTAGAGAATCCCATGGACAGAGGAGCCTGGCAGGCTACAGTCCATGATGTCGCAAGAGTCAGACACCACTTAGTAACTAAACCACCGCCAAATCTGGGAAGAATATATTGTTTCTCATCGTTTTAGTCCTGAGACCTACATAGTGATAGTGCCTGGCACAAAACAGGGAGAGGTCTTCAGGGAAATCATTGTCAAAGGAAGGAAGGCTGGCCAGCCAGAAGAGGTGGTAAGATAGCAGGATGATGTGAAATTGCCTGGGAATGAATATCAAATAAACCTTGGGCCAGTCCTGGTTCTGAGGGATTTGGACTAATCTCTGCTCATCTCTGAATCTGTTTCATTGCATAATGGAGTCATTTACCCAACCTGTCCCACCCCTGTTATAGGGGCAGAAGTAACTGTAGTAAAGAACAATAATACAAAAACAATTAAAATGAACAAATATAAAGTAATAACATCAACAATTATGGTAATAGTGACTGACAGGTGTCACAGATGTAGGCAAGCACTTTATGTGTACTTAATCCTCAGGAAATGGCAACACACTCCAGCATTCTTGCCTGGAATATCCCATGGACAGAGGAGTCTGGCAGGCTACAGTCCGTGGGGTTGCAAAGAGGTGGCCACAACTGGGCGACTTCACTTTCACTTTTCAATCCTCACATCAGCCTTGTGAGCCAAATACTCTGATATTTGGAAGCCACATCATTGGCTGTGTATAGAGATGCATTGTCATATTCTCCCAGTGAACTGAGCCTTTTATTATTATGACATGCCCCTCTTTATGCTTCTTGCCTTAGAGTGGACTTTGATATAAAAATCACACACCTATTCTCCATTGGTGCATGTTTTAAATGCTCCATTCTCATCCACCTTTTACCTTCCACCTTTATGTATCCTTGTGTTATTCATGTGCCTCTTGTAAGCAGCAAAGAACTGGGTTTTGCTTTTTGATTTAGTCTCCCCATCTTTGCCTTTTAACTAGGGCATTTGGTCTGTTTACATTTAATGTAATTATAGACATATTTAGACTTAAATCTGCCTTTTTATGTGTTTTTTGCCACCTAATTTTTCTCTCTCTTGTCTTTAGGAGTGGATGTGAATGTTTTGGTAAGACTATTATCCTCATTTTTACAGAGAGGGAAACTGAGGCACGGATTAATGAAGGATAAGATGGGCCAGGTCTTTTTTACACATTGAACTTCTCTTCCAGCCAGGCAGCCGGATATTGCACAAACAATAATGTAGATAAATATCTAATTTGGTGAGTGCTGTGCAGGAAATAAAACTGAAAAAAGTAGCAGAGAAAGGCTTCCAGTCCCCAGCCTTAGGTTTCCCCCACAACCAATGTCACCATCGCTGAGCTGACTGAGCATTCCCACCCTCTCTCTCAAATACACAAAAGAGGAAAATATTTTCTTGTCTCTACTCCACTGTGCACAGAACATTTGGAGCCAGGCAAGTCCCTTTTAGCTTCAATGTGCAGCTCCCACCCCTTCCAGGACCCTTGTAAATGTTTCCTGGCCCCCAACAACGCCCAAGAGACCTACTGAAAAGTTTCTGCAGCCTGGGCCTCTTCTGCTACAGCCCGCAGAGTCACGGTTCTACTTTTCCCAGCAGCCATCACCCAGACTCTCCTCAGCACTGGCTGCTGTCTGACTCATGGAGTTCCAATTCACACCATCCTGTCTTTGTTCCTGTGATCCCTTCAACCCTGAATGATTGTCAGCACCCAGAAAATTCCTAATCCTACCTCAAAACTCCATCCAAGGAACTTCCCAGGTGGTCCAGTGGCTAAGACTCCACATTCCAAACACAGGGGGCCTGGGTTCAACCCCTAGTTGAGGAACTAAATCCCACATGCCACAGCTAAGAGTTTGCATGCCGCAACTAAGATTCTACATGCTGCATCTAAGATTTTGCATGCTGCACTGAAGATTGAAGATTCCATGCACTGCAGCTAAGACTTGGCAGAGCTGCTCTGGCCACCAGGCTCTCTATGGGACACAGCAGTGAGCACACGCTTGGAGGCAGGGCTCACCATCTTGGACCACCAGTGTCCCCCAACGTGGGCCCCTGCATCTGGAGAACCTGCATACTGACCTCCCCAACCCCCAAGATCTATGCCACAAAGATGCTTGGAAACAGGCTTTTTGAGACGCCAGCTAGGAAATTAGGGGAAGATCCCTGAAGAGTCTGCCTCCTTTTTGTTCTTATTCTGAACAAAATGTGCACATTAAAGCTGCTATTTCTTCTTTTTTTTTTTTTAATATTTATTTGGCTATGCTGGGTCTTAGTTGCAGCACGCAGAATCTAGTTCTCTGACCAGGGATCTGACCCAGACTCCCTGCACTGGGAACACAGAGTCTGAGCCACAGAGCCACAGGGAAGTCTCAAAGCTGCCATTGCTTAAAAACAAAGAAACAAACAAAAAACTCCATTCAGATGTACCTGCTTCCTGGCCTTGAAAATTCATACCCAATTCTTCAGGTTCCTCCAGCTTTGAGTCTCCTCCCTCTAGCCAAGCACTGTTTCCTGGAGGGCTGGGAGTGTCTGTGTTGGACTCTGCTTCACTATCCAAGGCTAGGCAGGGACTGAGTATTTTCTGGATCCTCAGAATACAGGCCAAACCCTGAAAGGGTGGCTAGAGTTTACTGAATAAATTTTTTAAATTGTTGGTTGAACTATAAGAATGCATAAGAATCCTCACCAGCATTAACTTTTCAATGACTGAAGGCAGGAGAGCATGGGAGTGATAATACAGTTTACTCACAGATAACCCTCAGTTTATCAAGGGCTTACAATGGGCCAAGTGTTGTAAAGAATTAATCCTGAAGGATTCATGAGGCTAAGCCACTTGGTGAAGGATAGTCAGCTAGGATGTAACAGCTGGAATTTTAACTCAGATATGTCCCGTTCTAGGGCTCTCAAAGAGTCTTCCCTGTGCCCAAGGGCATGTGTGCGTCTCTCAAGCTCTTAGCAACCATAAGAGACAGATACTGTGTTACTCAGACTCACAGTTAACAAACTGACACCCAGAAAAAAATTAGACATGTAATACAGAGCATACACACGATAAGACCTCAGTAACTAATGATACTTGCTAATCAAGGGCTTCCCTGGTGGCTCAGATTTAAGAATCCACCTGCCAATGCAGGAGACATGGGTTTGATCCCTGGGTTGAGAAGATCCCCTGGAGAAGAAAATGGCAACTCACTCTAGTATCCTTGCCTGGGAAATTCCATGGACAGAGGGGCTTGGTGGGTTACAATCCGTGGGGGTCTCGAAAGAGTCAAACACCACTTAGTGACTAAACAACACGTATCCAGCAATTTCTACTTACTTTGTTTATGTGTTTAACTTGGGTTATCTAACTTAAGAATGCATCCTGCTAAGCTGCTAAGTAGCTTCAGTTGTGTCCGACTCTGTGTGACCCCATAGACAGCAGCACACCAGGCTCCCCCGTCCCTGGGATTCTCCAGGCAAGAACACTGGAGTGGGTTGCCATTTGCTTCTCCAATGCATGAAAATGAAAAGGGAAAGTGAAGTTGCTCAGTCGTGTCTGACCCTCAGAGACCCCATGGACTGCAGCCTACCAGGCTCCTCCGTCCATGGGATTTTCCAGACAAGGGTACTATCTCAGTATAAATCATGGTTTTTGGTATAGACACAAGGGGACAGATAATAGAACTAAAAATAGATGTGTGTATGCAAGGGCTTTAGACATACATGTATTTCCTAACTCTGACTGATGAGAGAGTTTCTAAGCAATAATACCTGGGTAGCAGTGAGCACACCCAGCACCTAGATCTTGGTGTCTAAATACCATTCTCCAAGAAAAGGAATCAGTCTCCTTGGAGAAAAGACTGATAGCAGCGATATTCCAAAGTAAGCACAGAAAATCTTGTGGTGCCAAAGGTAAGGAATTACTCACAGAAACATGGAAACATATTAAAAGGACACAGGAGCTAACTTAAAGGGGAAGCAAAATAAATAATATAGAAATTAATTATAAGGCACAGAATAAATACTCATGACTTCATGGTGATATAAATACTTGAATAAATACATAATTGAGAAGAATAGACAGCACTTGTTTACAATAGAATTACATTAAAAGGCACCTTTATGCAAACAACCATAGTAATAATTATTGCTGCCAGGAGTGATGGATGAGTGCTAAAACTAAAAGGCAAAAAATATGTCAAAAACTAAACAACAACAAAAAACAGAACTAAAAAGCCAAGGGTGTTCATATGGTCTCTTAAGTATCTCCCCATAGGATACTTACTAATTGCAAAAAATAGTTACTTGACAGTTGAGAAACAAGAAGATACTGCCTTAAGTAAGTAATTGAAGTCAACATCACCAACAATGAGACATAGCAACATCCCAGTGCCTCCTGATACAGGATGCATTGAGAAGGATGCTATGTCACTTTTGTGGGGTTCTTGCCCAAATGGCTCAACTTGAGTCTAATCATGAGAAAATATTAAAGAAGTCCATAATCATAGGTATCCCAACAAAACCAGTGGCTCTTTAGTTCTTCTCTTCCTGCCATAAGGGTGGTGTTATCTGCATATCTGAAGTTATTGATGTTTCTCCTGGCAATCTTGATTCCATCTTGTGCTTCATCCAGCCCAGCATTTTGCATATGTACTCTACATAGAAGTTAAATAAGCAGGGTAACAATATACAGCCTTGACATACACCTTTCCCGATTTGGAACCAGTCTGTTGTTCCATGTCTGGTTCTAACTGTTGCTTCTTGACCTGAATACAGGTTTCTCAGGAGGGATATAAGGTGGTCTGGTATTCCCTTCTCTAAAAGTTTTCCACAGTTGATTGTGATCCACACAGTCAAAGGCTTTAATGCAGTTGATGAAGCAGAAGTAAATGCTTTTCTGGAATTCTCTTGCTTTTTCTATGATCCAGCAGATGTAGGCAATTTGATCTTTGGTTCCTCTGCCTTTTCTAAAACCAGCTTGAACATCTGGAAGTTCACGGTTCACGTATTGCTAAAGCCTGGCTTGGGGAATTTTGAGCATTACTTTGCTAGCGTGTGAGATGAGTGCAATTGTGCAGTAGTTTGAGCATTCTTTGGCATTGCCTTTCTTTGGGATTGGAATGAAAACTGAGCTTTTCCAGTCCTATGGCCACTGCTGAGTATTCCAAATTTGCTGGCATATTGAGTGCAGCACTTTCACAGCATCATCTTTCAGGATTTGAAATAGCTCAGCTGGAATCCATCACCCCCACGAGCTTTGTTCAGTGATGCTTCCTAAGGCCCACTTGACTTAGCACTCCAGGATGTCTGGCTCTAGGTGAGTGATCACACCATAGTGGTTATCTGGGTTATTAAGATCTTTTTTGTGTAGTTCTGTGTATTCTTGCCACCTCCTCTTAGTATCTTCTGCTTCTGTTAGGTCCATACCATTTATGTCCTTTACTGTGCCCATCTTTGCATGAAATGTTCCCTTGGTATCTCTGATTTTCTCGACGAGATCTCGTTTTTCCCATTCTATTGTTTTCCTTTATTTCTTTGCTTTGATCACCAAGGAAGGCTTTCTTCTCTCTCCTTGCTATTCTTTGGAACTCTGCATTTATCTGGGTATATCTTTCCTTTTCTACTTTGCCTTTTGCTTTTCTTCTTTGCTCAGCTATTTGTAAGGCCTCCTCAGACAACCATTTTGCCTCTTTGCATTTCTTCTTCTTGGGGATGGTTTTGATCACCACCTCCTGTACAGTGTCACGAACCTCCATCCATCGTTCTTCAGGCACAGGACTTAGAGACTACAAAATGGCCTGGGTTTCCTAAGAAGGAAACTAAGATAATTCTTTGATAGAAAAGATTACATTATTCCTACAAGTTTCCCCTCTTTTATGATACATTTTTACTCTTGCAAATTCAGTTAGCATGAGATGGCTCTCATGTTCTAATGTGTCTAATAGTAAGAGATTGTTTTGATAGGGCTTCTGCAGACTGTTTAGTAAGGGCAGTTTCTATTGATCTTAACAGAAGACCTCTAATACAAGGGATTATACGATATCCTATTAGGGCCATTCCTTCAAATACAATGATTAGTGAGGTCAGGACAGAGATCATTATTATATCTTTCCATTTGCCACCACCACCCCCAACCATTGTTCCATCAGACTGGAGAAAGGATCATTTTCCCTGAGTTTTTCGCCAGCTTATTAGCCAAGGTGGTCAGAACTTGCAGGGCTCTTGTTATTGTGCCATCAGGGGTGGTGGTGCTGGGTATGAACGTACAACACTGACCTCCTATCATAGCACGTGCTCTCCCTTTTTCTGCCAGGATCATGTCTAAGGCAGTCGGTTCTCCCAGGTGATCATCTTACTGGTTGAGTCTAATTGTTCTGCTAGTCCCTTGACGGTGTCTCTAGCATAGCTGACAAAACTCTGCTGGTTGTAATAAATGTAGTTTATCTAATCCACATTTTTACTGATGGTGGACCACTAGAATAATATTGATTCAAATTCCGATATCTGGTTTCTAGCCTTGAATTCATTAGGGGCACCCCTGGGAACTCTAATTGAGTCAATGTAAACACATGTATCAAATGACCCACCACGGCTGGCAACATCTCTCTTGCTTCTATGTCTCGTTTGTACAGGGGTTGAGTCGTGGGTAGAAATGCCAGAGTGAAAGGGACAGCCAATTGAACTAAAGTGCAAGTTCCACTCCAGTCAGCCAAAGAATCCCAAGCAGTGATTCTTCATAGCAACACCAGACATCCATCTGGGCCAGCGACAATGCGGATGGATTGCTGCCTCAAAGGACTGGCTTTCTCTGCACCCAGATACATTCCCTGGGAATGATAATTGCTCCCCTACAGAGAGAGGCACGAGGTGTAATTAGCGTCATGCAATGGGGGTCTGACAGTCTTTGGGGGCCTATTGGAACCCTTCAGTCGGGAACAACAGTGACAAGGTCCTGCAGGATTTATTGCCCCAAGCTGTATCGTCCTGAAAGGGATATCATGCATCCCACACCCATAGGGTCTGAAGTCCATTCAAGTGGGAATAGTACCACCTGGGCTTCCGGCTTACCTGCTGCGAAAGCGTAACAACTGCTGTTGTTTAAAGCTTGGACAGAGTATTTAATCCATCCCAACCAGGCATTTGTTTTCCCATATCCAGTCTCGATCTCTATGGTTTGGTGTAAATCCTTCACCTCTACCATGGTGACCTTAGTAGGGTCATTGGGAACTGGGGGTTGAATTGGTTCAGAAGTTTTGCGTCTGTGGCACTAATTAGGAGGTAATTTTTTAACAAGTTTAATAGCTAATCTTCCCAGTGGATCTCTCCCAGATACGTCTGCCCCTAGTCCATACCAGGGCTTCCCTGGTGGCTCAGACAGTAAAGAATCTGCCTGCAATCCCTGGGTTGGGAAGATCCCCTGGAGGAGGGCATAGCAACCCACTACAGTATTCTTGCCTGGAGAATCCCCATGAACAGAGGAGCCTGGTAGGCTATAGTCCACGGGGTTGCAAAGAGTCAGACAGGACTGAGCAACTAAGCACAGCACAGTCCATACCAATGCTCAAGATGGACTGGTTTTCCCTGGTTTTATCATTAATAGGAGTGGGTTATGTTGTAGATTCCCACAATCATCTCCAGGTACCCCGCCCCCCGCCTTGTCAGGGATAATCTATCTTTTAGTTCCACTAGGGTGGGAGCTGCTTTATGTGGCTCAGCCGTGTAACCCCCATACTGGGTAATCCACCATACTTTAGCCCAACTAGAGCAGGGGAGTTGGTGTGGATCATTTCCTGACATGCCCCATACTGGTTCAGGACAAAGGTACTTATGTTCTATAGACAGCTGTGTAGGTTATCACAAGGTAAGACCTGGCAAACATCAGATTTCACAGTTAGGGGATCCCTGCTCGTGGTCACATTAATAATTAAGTTGACCAGGTAAGGGCTGCCCCCAACAATCTGCATCTTGGTATACAGAATGACCAAGACGGGTATTAAAGTCTTTTCAAAGTGAGCTGTGTAGGATCGGGATGTTGGACCATGGACCATTGTTCCTCTTGATTAGGGGATTCAGGCCCTTTGACTTGCATGTCATGAGTCCAGCCTCTCTCTGCAGTGAGAACAGCTGTTTTAGTGGTGAGCAGCATCCGGTAAGGTCCTTCCCAGGGTGGTTCAAGTTTGTCATCCTTCCAGGCCTTTATCAGGATATGATCTCCAGGCCGAAGAAGATGCACCAGAAATCCAAGGGGCGGGTCCTGAGGCAACAGGCCCTGCAACTTAAGAGAAGACAGAGTAGAGGAGAGGCCAAGTATATAGTTTCTCAGAAATTGGTCTTTAGTTTCCATGGTTGACAGGTCAGCAGTTTGGCCCAAATATGGTAACCCGTACAGCATCTCATACAGGGATCATCGAATATCCTTACAAAGGGCAGTTCTGACTCTGAGAAGAGCAACTGGGAGGCACTTGGTCCAGGGAAGTTCGGATTCTAACATTAATTTAGTTATTTGTTTCTTTAGTGTCTTGTTTATCCTTTCTACCTTTCCTTAGGAAGTTACTCCCATTTTATCCCCAGACTTTTTGTACTCCTTAACAGGAGTAGAAATAAAATGACTCCCATTATTTGAATCTATGTTCTCAATTAATCCAAACCAGGGAATTATGACCTCTAATAGTATCTTAGTTATGTTGCTAACCACGGCAGTTGACAACGGGATGGCTTCATCCCCATTAGTTAAATGGTCTACTATTACTAAGAGGCACCTGAGGCGACCAACTTGAGGCATCCTCCATATAGTCGACTTGGATACTCTGAAATGGCCTCAGACTCAGGATTTCCCCCACTGAGAGCTGTTTTTTAAACACTAGTTTATTCACCTTTCTGCAAGTAATACAACTTTCATTCACCTGTTTAGCGATGGTATATATACCTTTGTTATCCATAAACTCTTAAGGCAGAGTCACACAGGGCGTGTGGGTCCCAGTGACTTCCTCTATGTAACTTGAGTTAACAGTTCTCTCATAATCCAGTTTTGAAATCATCTCTTTTCCGTCAGGTAGAAGCCATTTCCCTTCAGAGATTATAGAGGCTCCCAGCTTGGCCAATGTTCTTCTCCTTGGGGTTTGAAAACCGGGGCAATGGAAGGAGGAGGATGGATGGGGGTAAGATGGAAATTCGGAGCCTCTGACCTGAGGGCTGTCTCCTTAGCAACCCCATCTGCCAGTCTGTTTCTCTGTGTCTCCATAAAGTAGCCCCGTTGGTGTCCAGGTATAAGTGCTACTGCTATTCCCTCGGGTAACATTAAGCTTTCCAGCACCTGGGTGATTAACTCTTTACGAACTAGGTCCCATCCCTTGCTATTAATAAGGCCACATTCAGTGCAAATCTTTCTGAAGGTATGTACCACTGAAAAGCCATATTGAGAGTCTGTGTAGATGGTCTCCTCTTTTCTTTTAGGAATTGTAAGGCTTGGATAAGGGTGAATAATGCACATATCCGGGCAGACCAACTGTCGGGTAATCTTTCTGATTTGATAACTGAGGATCGCTCCCCATCTGTAATAGAGTACCCATTGTCTTTTCCCTTCCAGCACTGGGAAGAGCCATCTACAGAGAGCTGAAGCCCTGTGGAAAAAGGAGTTTCCTTGAGGTCATAGTCTGGTCATCTGTGAGATCTATACAGTGATGTTCCACAGGACCCCGTGTTTCAGCTCTGGTCAAGAATTCGGCTGGGTTTAGACAGCTGTCGGTAGTGAGAACTACATTATCTCTTTTTAATAGGGTAGCTTCATACTTCAGTATCCTGGAATCAGTTAGCCGTCTTCCTACCTTCCGATGGAGAACTGACCTGCCCTGATGTAGTGTGTTGACAATCACTGCCCCACCAAATGTCCATTTTCTACTTTGCTCAGGTAATACCACCGTTGCTGCTGCTGATCGAATACATTTAGGCCGACCCTTGGTTGCTGAGTCGAGTAACCTAGATAAATTCACCGCCAGTTGTCTCCCACCTCCCTGTTCCTGGGTCAAGACCCCTAGGCAGTCCCCTTACCTACATTAACATATAGACAGAAAGGTTTTTCTGATGAGGGCAGCACCAGCACAGGGGCAGCAATCAAGGCTTGTTTGAGGGTATCTATTTACTGTATTTCCTCAGGCCTCCAGAGGAGAGGGCCAGCTTTTTCTTCCAGAAGACTGAGATATAGTTCTTTGGTTTTGAGTGTATAGGAATCTATCCATAACCTACAGTACCCAGTTAATCCTAAGAACTTCCTGAGTTCCCTTTTTGTGCTTGGAAGGGGTATATTGGTATTCCCTGAGATTCGTTTCAGGCCGTCTCCATTTCCCTTCACTGATCAAATGTCCCAAATACTTGACTTCTTTTTCAACACACTGTAATCTGGTGTTGGAGACCCTCAAGCCCTGCTGTCCTAGAAAATAAAGTAAGTCTGTGTTAGTACTGGTGACCTCTTCCTTGTTTTCACATCACCTACATATTGAAGGAGTCTTAAGTGAAGGGGGTACCTCAGATTTTTCTAGTACCTGTTCGAGGACTTGCCCAAAAAACTTGGGTGACTCAGTAAATCCTTAGGGAAGGTCTCTCCAGTGGTACTGTTGCTCCCTTCCAGTTTGAGGATCTTCCCATTCAAAGGCAAATAGGTCTCTAGTGTCCTCAGCTAAAGGTCAAGTCCAAAAGGCATCTTTCAGGTCTGCAACACTAAACCACTGATGATTATGAGATATTTTGCAGAGGAGTGTATAAGGGCTGGGAACCACCGGGTGTGTCCACCTCAGAGTAGTTCCTGGTTTACTACCCTCAAATCCTGAAATAATCTATAGGATCCATCAGGTTTTCTTACCGGTAGTATTGGAGTATTGAATGGGGACATGCAGGGTTCAAGGAGGCCGTCACAGAGCAGGCCTTCTACAACAGGTTCTAATCTGAATCTCCCTTCCAGGGGTGTAGGATATTGTCTTCTGTTTCCCTTTTATCCTTAAGCTCAGTGTGAATCAGGGGAATATTCAGTCCCCTGTGGTTTTCTTCCCTGGTCCAGATGTCAGGGAGAATCTTTTCCTCCTGAGCAGATAAAAAGTTAAGTGAGACTCGAATTTTCTTGTGAGTGATTGTTAACACAATTCTCTTATGGCAGAAGGCGAAGGAGAACTAAAGAGCCTCTTGATGAAAGTGAAAGAGGAGAGTGAAAAAGTTGGCTTAAAACTCAGCATTCAGAAAACTAAGATCATGGCATCTGGTCCCATCACTTCATGGCAAATTGTTGGGAAACAGTGACAGACTTTATTTTGGGGGGGCTCCAAAATCACTGCAGATGGTGACTGCAGCCATGAACTTAAAAGATCCTTAGAAGAAAAGCTATGACCAACCTATGATCAACCAATAGCATATTAAAAAGCAGAGACATTACTTTGCCAACAAAGGTCAGTCTAGTCAAAGCTATGGTTTTTCCAGTAGTCATGTATGGATGTGAGAGTTGGACTTTAAAGAAAGCTGAGCACCAAAGAATTGAACTGTGGTGTTGGAGAAGACTCTCATGAGTCCCTTGGACTGCAAGGAGATCAAACCAGTCCATCCTAAAGGAAGTCAGTCCTGAATATTCATTGGAAGGACTGATGCTGAAGCTGAAACTCCAATACTGCCACCTGATATGCAGAACTGATTCCTTGGAGAAGACCCTGATGCTGGGAAAGACTGAAGGCGGGAAAAGGGGATGACAGAGGACGAGATGGTTGGATGGCATCACGGACTCAATGGACATGAGTTTGAGTAAGCTCCGGGAGTTGGTGATGGACAGGGAAGCCTGGCATGATGCAGACCATGGGGTCACAAGGAGGTGGACATGACTGAGCGACTGTACTGAACTGATTCCTAGTTTAGTCATTAGGACTAAATTAGTCCCCTGGGCACAAAAAAGAATTCTGTCTGAGTCTGCCTAGTCTTATACTTGAGTCTCTTTAAAGACAGGAACATTGAAACCTTCCCCCTTTACTCCTGAGACTAACAAATGCTCATTGGACAGAGGTAGGTAAGGAGGGTGACATGTCAGAGAGGAACGTGCCACTCCAGAGTCAATCAGGAAGGTGACCTCCTCTTTCTCGGGTCCTACCTCTAAATTTATCAAGAGCTGCTGATAGGATCCTTCAGTGTAAAAGAGCTCCTGACCACCCCCATTCCTCATCAAAGGTCATGAGAGGTATCACTTTTTCTTTTTGACTGAGGACAAAGGCATCCCTCTTGAAATGTCCCTCCTTCCCACATCTGTAGCACCTGATTTCCCCTTTTCCCCTTAACAGCCCCTGGTTCCCTCTTCCATTAAATCTTCCTAGAGGTGGTCTTTGTTTTTGATTCTTGGGGCCACCTCTTCCCTGAGTGACCTGTCCTATGGTGGTAAGCATAATCTTAGTTTACTGTTTTTCTTCATCCCTCCATACATATACCTTCTGGGCTTCTCTTAATAATTCTTCTAAACTTTTATCTTTCCAACTGTCTAATTTCTGGAACTATTAGTTACAAAACAAATTTTAACATACGTTGGCCAAGAGGATCATCTAAATTCGATCCAGAGTATTTTATTTGGTCTTTCAGCCTATTCGGCTGGCCCTTCATCTTTTCCCTGCTGTATGTCAAAGGACTTAGTAATGTTTGGGAATCGGGGAGCTCTCTGATCCCTTCTATAGTTAGGTCCCTGAGATCTCACATATGACCCTAGGTTCAGGACTGTTACTACTCCATTGTGGTTCTTGGTTAGGAAATTTCTACTTCAGCTGCTAAGACATTTGGGCCAGCTAAGTGTTCCCTTACTGGCCTGTGCCCCAACCAGTAACGCTGAAGAAACTGAAGTTGAACGGTTTTATGAAGACCTACAAGATCTTTTAGAACTAACACCCAAAAAAGATGTCCTTCTCATTATAGGGGACTGGAATGCAAAAGCAGGAAGTCAAGAAACACCTGGAGTAACAGGCAAATTTGGCCTTGGAATGCGAAATGAAGCAGGGCAAAGACTAATAGAGTTTTGCCAAGAAAATGCACTGGTCATAGCAAACACCCTCTTCCAACCACACAAGAGAAGACTCTACACATGGACATCACCAGATGGTCAACACCAAAATCAGACCGATTATATTCTTTGCAGCCAAAGATGGAGAAGTTCTATACAGTCAACAAAAACAAGACCGGGAGCTGACTGTGGCTCAGATCATGAACTCCTTATTGCCAA
>SJYQ01015783.1:0-13817 GCA_006410935.1 Redunca redunca | reverse complement strand
AGTAAAATGTATTTCAATATGTTTTAGCAATCCTAAAATAGATGATACTGCCAAAACCTTTTAACTGGGATGATAAACTATTGTTTTGTAATGAATTTGAAAATTATTTTGGTGATCATATCCTATAGCAATAAAAAATAGTATTTTAATAACTTGTTTCATGATAATGAAATGAAATGAATGATGAATGTGATTTCCAACCTCTCCTAAGTCAGTTAGTATCTACTTACATAGAAAAGTAAACTCAAGTAGATTTAATTACCTTAGCTAAAAAATGTTTGGTAAGAAAACTCTAAAATATTATTGTGAAACTCTCCCTGTAGATTTGTGATTGAAATTTTTATTGACATAGTTCTAGATTCCTATGGCACTGTAAGAAATAATAAACTGTATACTTTGTCCAGTTTCCCCCATTGGTCAAGGATGAAAGTGAAAGTCACTCAGTTGTGTCCAACTCTTTGTGACCCCATGGACTATACAGTCCATGGTATTCTCCAGGCCAGAATAATGGAGTGGATTCCCTTCTCCAGGGGATCTTCCCAACCCAGGGGTTGAACCCGGGTCCCCCCCACTGCAGGTGGATTCTTTACCAGCTGAGCCACCAGGGTAGCCTCCTCTAGGAATGGTAACATTTTGCAAATCTATAGTACCACATCACAGTAATGATCTTAATTAAGTTCACTGATCTTATTCAGTTTCCCCAGATTAACACGTATCGTGTGTGTGTGTTAAATTCCATATAGTTTTATTGCATGTGTAAGTTTGTGTATCAGCAGTTAAGAAATTGACTTATGGATTTCTAAAACATTGTATGATTTGGTATTAAAGTTGAAAAACCTAATGTAAAGGCTGTTGTATAAGGCAGGTGCTTATTTTTTGAAAAAGACTCTTAAAAAGTTTTTTAAGTTATCACCTCCCTTTTTTCCCCTACATCTTTAATGTTGATATCTGAGGGAAAGTGTCTAATATTTGATTTTAAAATGATCTATGGCTTATAAGAAAGCGGTGCCTTTAGATCACTCCCTCTTCTTAAGAATTTGAATTAATCTTCCTATTCAAATTGGCTAAAATAATGCCTGCTTCAAAAATATAGAATAGCATGTAATTTCCCTGGCTCAGACAGTATGGAATCCACCTGCGATGTGGGAGACCTGGTTCAATCTCTGGGTTGGGAAGATCTCCTGGAAAAGGGAATGGCAACCCCCTCCAGTATTCTTGCCTGGAGAATCCCTATGGACAGAGGAGCCTGGTGGGCTACAGTCCAGGAGGACACAGCTGAGTGACTAAGCACAACACAGCATATCCCTTAAAGAGAGGAGTGTGTCACTAGCAGTACTGGCAGCATTTAGGGTGTGAGCCTCTCCAGCCCTGGGTGATTCTGTGAATGTGCAGAGGACCTAGTATAGGACAAGTGAGCATTCACAGAACCTAGGCTTTCCGGGTGCAAGACACGATTCCTGCCCTCAGAGTCTGAGCCAGGAGATAAACAGACCTATCTTCAATAACACCAGATAGGATGTGACAGGGTGTAAGTCTGTGCTGAAGTGTAAGTTGTATCTCTGCTCGGAGAAGGGAGGGGATGGGGCTGGGGTGCAGGAGAGGGAGGCCCCAGTGGGGAGGTGACCCTGGGCAAGAACCCCAGCTTTGGGGAAGGTAGGAGGCAGAACCTTGAAAGGACTGGCTGATCGTGGTTTCAGAAGCAGGAATACTGCAAGTGAGGGTGACTACATAGAAAGCATGTTTGTTATCCTTTTGCATTGTTCCCTGTTATTTCCTAGGTCTATTTTGTATCCTACTCAGGGCTGAGCATTCTGTAATTACTAACTCATGTGCTGACTTAGACTAACAGTCTAAGTAATAGTTCTGCTAGAGATCAGAGGGGTTGCTTAGGGCCATGGCTCAAAGGTTAAAGCATCTGCCTGGAATGCGGGAGACCCTCAAAGGTTAAAGCATCTGCCTGGAATGTGGGAGACCCGGGTTCGATCCCTGGGTCAGGAAGATCCCCTGGAGAAGGAAATGGCAACCCACTCCAGTACTCTTGCCTGGAGAATCCCATGGAGGGAGGAGCCTGGTAGGCTACAGTCCATGGGGTCACAGAGTCGGACATGACTGAGTGATTTCACTTTCATTTTTCTTTTGTTTCTTTTCAGTTCTGGCTGTGGTTACATTGTAAAGGAAGCATCCAGCACTTGTACAACTTGCAACAAAGATTCTTCCGGATTTAAATCGGTTTTTCTCAGCTTTGATATGCTAATCGATCTTACTGATCACACAGGTACCCTTCATTCCTGTAATCTCACAGGAAGTGTGGCTGAGGAGACTTTGGGATGCACGGTAAATAATAAAAGTACTTAGAAATACTTCCAAATTGAATTCTCTTCCCCAAACATATAAGTTATTTTGGTGAACATTTGATAGAAATTAATTCCTTAATAAAGAGGTCTGGGAAAAACCAATCTTGACTTAAACACACATTGTTTTAATGAATAAAGAATTACATGTTGTATATTAAAATCCTAGCTAACATTAACTGTTAGGAATAACAGGAGAGATCCTTGGTGACAGTGGAGAATAAACATGACATTTTATATAGTCAGATAACAGTGGGCAAAAATGAAACCTTGGAGACACTGAGCAGGGTCCTCTATGAGGAGGGCTTGGTCGTATTTCACCTACTCAGGTGCATAGAATCAGCCATGAGCTTTCCCTCAGTCTGCCCTGGAGCACAGCAGCAAAGATTACTTGTATGCTTGGTGTTTCATTTGGTACTTTCATTGTTAGAACCGGCTCTGAAATTTTACCATTAAACTTCAGTGGTGTCCGCTTTGTCAAGAGCGGCTTTCTGTGCTGGCCTCCAGCTGGCTTCAGAGTTTCAGTTTAGAGCCTGTCTGGCCTTGTCTCCTCCGTCAGGAGAGTTGAGCTGTAATTACTATGGATAAAATTCCATCTCTAGAGCAAATTTAAGTTTTACATTATTGTCAAAATGAATTATCTATATATTCTTTGGAAATGTTTACTTTTTTTAATCCAGGTAGATGAGTTTCTTGCAATGACGGATGAACAGAAAACAGCATTAAAGTGGCAATTTCTTTTGGAAAGAAGCAAAATTTATTTAAAAGTTAGTGCATTTTATAATAATACTATGTAAATAATATAGTATAATATAAATAGTACTATTCTATATATTCAATTAATATGAAAATCCCAGAGTATGACCTAGTAAATTAAGGAATTTGTTATTTTTAATAATGTTCAATTCCCAAATGTGCAGAAGGGTTTGGCTACCATAGAAACAGTGAAAGTAATCAGGTTTTTTCATATAGCATAAAGAATTACAAGGCTTCCCTGGTAACTCAGCAGTAAAGAATCTGCCTGCAATTCAGGAGACAAAGGAGATGCAAGTTCTGTCCCTGGGTTGGGAAGATCCCTTGGAGGAGGGCATGGCAACCCACTCTAGTATTTTTGCCTGGAGAATCCCATGGACAGAGGAGCCTGGCAGGTTACAGTCCATAGGGTCACAAAGAGTTGGACACAACTGAAGTGACTAAGTGGACACACACACACAAGAATTACAAATGACACAAAAGAAAAAGACCAACAAAGAAAATATCCATTAATGTTAACATCAAGGCTAGACACTGGGCTTTAGAGTCAGAGCTGGGTGTCCTTGCCCTCATGGACAGTGATCCTCACTTCAGTGAGTCGTATTCAACAGCATAATTACATGCTTATGTGCTGGGGTGATAAAGACTCAGTTTGAATCCCAGTTCCACCATTCCTCAGCCCATGTGACCTTGGGGAGGTTAATTCTCTAAGCCCCTAATCTGCTGTGATCCTACAATTCTGACCAGAGCAGATTCCTGTAGCAATAGCAACACTTCAGTGTTGGAAGGGCACAGGATCTTAGTGTTAAAGATGTAAAACAGGCAGTGGGATAAACTCACCTTATATTGCAAATGAGGAAAATAGGACAAGAAATGTTGCTTCTTGCCCAAAGTCACAGGTGAGATAAGGCTACCATTTATATTATTCCAGATGTTTTCTCTTTACACTCTAAAACATTTTCAAGCTCTTAAGTGAGTTATACCTGTCAATATTTATTGTACTAGAACTTAATATTGAGGAAAACTTTAAATGTATTCACAAGCACACAGTCTTTTAGCAGTCAGAATTACTATCATCTCATGTCAGGTAGCCTCTTGAAACTACAGTGCACTTTGGTGAAAGAATGAGAGTAAAAAAGGCAGACAGCAATTTCACATTATTATGAAGATAGCTTTGATCAGGGAGAACCTGAAAGAGAACATTGCGTCTGCTTCAGCTCAGCTCTGCAGTAGGTTTTCCCATTTCCCAGTGGCTCCTGTCCTTGCAGCCTCAAGCATATCTGAACAGATCACATACCCAGAGTCACCAATGGCCTTACCAGTATTTCTAGGACCTTGGTTTGAGAATACCCTATCTCTTCCACCATGAGCATGGATCATCCCAAAGACTGTACTCTATTCCCAAGTCAGAATATACTCAGATCCCTGCCTGGCTGTATGGTTTCCTTCCAAACAACAGGTACCAGTTGCTGTGAGTTTCATAAATTTAAATTCATGACACTCTGCTTATAGTTTCCCAAACTGGATTCAAATATAACAACTGCTCTCAGTTTGTACCTTTCCAAGGAATATGTTAGAAAGATACTTGTCAGGGACTTCCCTGGTTGTCCAGTGGCTAGGTCTCTGTGGTCCCAAAGCAGGGGTCCTGGGTTCAATCCCTGGTCTAGGAACTGGATCCTACATGCCGCAGTTTGGATGCTGTAACCAAAGATTCCACATGTTGCAACTAAGATGTGAGTCAGCCAAATAAATAAATAAATGTCTTTAAAAAAAGATATTTGTCAGATTTAACAAAGATTTAAAGCAGATAGTGATTATATCACAAAATGTAATAAGGATTATGAGACAAATATAATTTAAATTGTTGTAAAAGAGTTAGAATATGTAATTAAAAAAATAAGAACTTACATTTCTCTGCAAATAAGATAAAAACAAAGGATTTCCATATAGAACATTTTGTATATTTATATCTCAATAAAAAATAATGGCTACTTAAAATAATTCATTTGGAGGGATTTCAAACTGGTACTCATTTTAATGTTTTTAAAACATAGTGTCACAAAATGTAATCAAGATTATGAGACTCATACAATTTCAATTGTTATAAATCAGAACATGTAATTTAAAAATTTAATTGTCATAAGTGTGACGTCATTATTCATAAACTGTGTCATGATATCGGATCTGCTCTAACAGACCCCGTCACTGCTGCGTCTTCATGTCTGTCATAGCTGGTTGTCCAAACACACTTTAAGTCCTTTTTCTACCTGTTGGATTTGATATCTCAACTTTCTTACCTGAGAGAAAGGTCATGGAAAAATGACTTAGATTCTTACAAAATCACTGTCAGAAACCAGATCCATAATTTTTCTCCCAACTCTAGCTGAGACTGGAACTCTTTCCATTGTCTTAAAACTTTAATTGAAGTTTTTGTTCACATCTTAAACAAAACTCATTGCTCTTCTCTCTTTGTGGTCATTGGTTTTCAGTTTTATATACCAGGTGATTTAAAAAACTCTCTCTTTTTTCTCCTTGCAGTTTTTTATATCGCACAGAGCGAGGGGCGGACTGAGAGTGAGTGTGCTTTCGTGTAAGCTTGCAGATCCTATTGAGGCAAGTAGGAACTTGTCTGGACAAGGAAATGTTCAAAACTGATACAGTTTTAAACTCTGGAAAAGAATATGCATTTTTAACCACCTTGAAAATGGGAAATGAGTTTGAAAATTACAGATAAAATTGTATCTTGTTCAAATGTGGTGAGAATGTTCCTGTAAATTATCATTTTGTTGCCCCCTAGAATTGACTCCAGGTGAATCCTAAAATCTCCCTCTTATTTAAGCTCATTTCTTAGAAGCCTTTTTCTATTGGCTTGGCCCTCTCTCTTCCCAAGCTGGAAAATGTTTGCATGAATTAATAAACAAGTTTACTCTTTCCCACAAACACAATGATTTATTTTCTTAAATCCCTTTCCCCTCTGTCTTGTCTTCTGGGAGAAATCAGAACCTCCACAAATGCCTTGGCCCCGTCTCAGACCACTTGGCTAGAGTCGATGGGCATGGACAGCACGTTCTCCCTGTGCCAGGTGGGGACAGCAGACGTCCACGGGCAATGCTGTGCAGCTGCTTTACATGCTGTAGACCTTTTCTAATCTGTTGCCTTCTCTGATGATACATCAGAGCTAGCCAAAGCTTGTGAAGGCTTGCTGACTCAGGCTTGACACTTGTGTGTCTGAATCAACTGGGAGGAGGTCAGCTTCAGAAGTTTCATGAGTGGTGCTGAGTCCTGGGAACTTGCAGGCGTGGGAGACTTCTCGGCTTTGACTGGACACGGCCCCACTCCAGCTGCCTTTGCAGCAGCCCCAGAGCACTCTACTCAGCCCACACCATCTCCAGTCACCGGTCTCTTGCTTCAAGGCACGGACCCGTCACCACAGTCAGTGTTGATCCAAGGTGTGGGAGGTTTGGCCAACGTAATTTGAGTCTGGCGATTTAAAGATCACCACCCACCACCCACCGCAGGAGTGATAAAAAGTAAAAGTAAGTATATGAAATTCCTTTGTAAGTCTGGTGTTCTGGTGTTGGGAGATAAACTTATCTTGTTGTAGGGTTTTCTCTGGCTTTTATCATGTGCAACCCTAGGGGAGGGATATGAGTTGACCCCCAGTGTGCCGAAATTGTGGTGATAAATGAAGTAATGAAGGACATGACCATAGGTATGCAGATATCAAGTGTACTCGATGAAGGGCTTCTTTCCTTTCCCCTGTGGGGAGGGGGTGAGTGTTTTTATCAGGGTGACTGTGAAGGTGGACAGGGAGGGAAGGAAGGCAGGAAAGAGAGCTGTGTAGGGTGAGAATGCTTGGCTCAAACAGTGTGTCCAGAGCTGCTGTGTCAGGCCTGCTAGGGCCCTGACCTCTAGCAGCACGCCCCAGAGTGCCAACATCTGGGCCACCATTCCCAGAGTAGGCACATACGCAGTGCCCAGGGGCCCTAACCAAGGCCTGTGAGGGCTCTGTGTGACCTCCTCACCGCTACCATGGTAACTTCTCAGTCCACTAGCATTTAACCAAGGAGACACCATGCCTGTCACCAGAGGGAGATAGCTGTCAAGCTGCACTGAATCAGAAGTGCTTCACAAGGCTTAACTTAACACATTTACGGAATGAAGGCTACAAACTGTCAACATCTAATATTGGGCTTTTTAAAGCTGAATACAGGCACTTAAACAAGTAAAAGAAAGAAGCATTCTGTCCTGTCAACACAAAGTCTACAACCCCTCTGCCCAGAATCTGCTTTTCTACTGCTCTCCAGAAGCTGCTCTTCCTGATCCTAGTGACTTTGATCTGCATATTCTGTATTACTTTATAAACAGTTGGATGACTCTGATTTTTCCTAATCTTCTATGAGTGGTTCATTTAAGCACAATATTCCTTTCCTAATTCTGCTTTGGTAAGGGCTTTGTTTTGTTTTACAATATGCTATACATACATTTATCCACCTTTTACTCTTCTTGAGGAACCTGGAGCTGTTTTTGTCTTTTTTAAAAAATATTTGTTTGGCTGCATTGGGTCTTAGTTATGTCATGTGGATCAGGTTCCTTACTTGTTGGCATGTGGGCTTTGTTGCCCCACGACATGTGGGATCCTAGTTCTCTGACTAGGGATCCAACCCATGTCCCCTGCATTGCAAAGCAGATTTTTAACCACTGGGGAAGTCTTGTTTTTGCTTTTTAAATATTTTTATTATAAAGTTTTACATGTTTATTGTAGAATAATTAGAGGAAATAATAGATAACTTCTCCTCCCAAAAGAAAGATAAAGAAAAGAAAACCCATAATCTCCATTCCCAAATTTTTTAAACTGGTAGGAAACATTCTTTTATTATGCATTTTTTTTAAAAAAATTGTAGTAAAATATACATCACATAAAATTTATCATTCTAACCATTTTTAAGAGTATGATTTGAGTGGCAATAAGTACATTCACAATTTTGTATAAACATCACCACTCTCTATTCCAGAAGATTTTAATCATCACAAATTGAAATTCTGTACTCATTAAGATACAATAACTCCCATTTGCCCCTACCCTAGTCTCCGGCAATCTGTAATGTACTCATTCTCTATGAATCTAAATATTCTAGGTACCTGGTACACATGGAATCATACAGTATTTGTCCTTTTGTGTCTACCTTGTTTTTCTGAGGATAAAGTTTTCAAGGTTCATCCATGTTACAATGAGTCAGAATTTCATTCCTTTTTGTGGCTGAGTAGTATGTATGAATTGGATAAATTCATCACTTTTTGTTTGTTTATTCATGTCTTGGTGGACAGTTGGGCTGTATCACCTTTTGGCTGTTATGATTAGCCAGTCATGGCTGCCATGAACATTTGTGTACATGCATCCCACATTTCTGTAAATGTCTTTCATGACTTTTTAAAAAAATCATCTCTCTATCCATCTTTCTATGTTAAAGCATGTAATTTATAAAATTAAACCAAAAATATGACTTACAAATACAGGTTATACTATAATCTACTTTTATATTTAATAATTTATAATAAACTTTTCATGCTATTAAATATTCTACATAGTTTCAATGACTGCCCATTATTTTATTATATGATCATAGGATAGTGAATGGCTTCCCAGGTGGCTCAGTGGTAAAGAATCTACCTGTCGATGCAGGAGATGCAGGAGACACAGGTTCGATCCCTAGGTGGGGAAGATCCCCTGGAGGAGGAAATGGCAACCCACTCCAGTATTCTTGCCTGGAGAATCCCAAGGACAGAGGAGCCTGGCAGGTTATAGTCCATAGGGTCACAAAGAGTCAGACACAACTGAGCATGTATAGAATAGTGAATGTAATCAATGTGATAACACTTGACACTTAAAATGTTTCCCACTTTTTGCTGTTACAAATAATGACTATAGCTAAATCTTTGGCCACATTCTTAATTATTTCTTTGGGGTAAGTTTCTAGATTATTAAGTTGCTGCAATAATGTCACATTATTGAATGTGATGGATTTTGTGGTAAGCACTTTATCTTATCTGGTTTATGCAGTTACTGTTATTTTGCCCATTTTATAGATGGGACATGAAGACCAAGTTAGAGGAGGTAGATTTGGAGGTGGCTAAGTGGACAGGCTCTGTGGCTGCAGGCTCAAACCCCAGTTGCTACTCGCAGGATGGGCCCTAGCTCTGAGATTCTCCACATTTGTGGTTCCCCTCCGGTAAATAGGGACAATAATACCAACTCCTGTTGGAAACTGTTAGGACTAAAACAGAGTTTTGCCAAGAGAATGCACTGGTCATAGCAAACATCCTCTTCTAACAACACAAGAGAAGACTCTACAGATGGACATCACCAGATGGTCAATACTGAAATCAGATTGATTATATTCTTTGCAGCCAAAGATGAAGAAACTCTATACAGTCAGAAAAAAAAAAAAGACTGGGAGCTGACTGTGGCTCAGATCATGAATTCCTTATTGCCAAGACTTAAGTTGAAGAAAGTAGGAAAACCACTAGACCATTCAGGTATGACCTAAATCAAATCCCTTATGATTAGACAATAGAAGTGACAAATAGATTCAAGGGACTAGATCTGATAGAATGAGTGCCTGAAGAACTATGGACAGGGGCTTGTGACATTGTACTGGAGACAGTGATCAAGACTGTCCCCAAGAAAAAGAAATGCGAAAAGGCAAAATGGTTGTCTGAGGAGGCCTTACAAACAGCTGAGAAAAGAAGAGAAGCTGAAGGCAAAGGAGAAAAGGAAAGATATACCCATCTGAATGCCGAGTTCCTAAGAATAGCAAGGAGAGATTAGAAAGCCTTCCTCGGTGATCAATGCAAAGAAATAGAGGAAAACAACAGAATGGGAAAGACTAGAAATCTCTTCAAGAAAATTAGAGATACCAAGGGAACATTTCGTGCAAAGATGGGAACAATAAAGGACAGAAATGGTATGGACCTAACAGAAGCAGAAGATATTAAAAAGAGGTGGCAAGAATACACGGAAAAACTATACAAAGAAGATCTTGATTACCCTTGATAACCACAATGGTGTGATCAATCACCTAGAGCCAGGCATCCTGGAGTCCAAAGACAAGTGGGCCTTGGGAAGCATCACTATAAATAAAGCTAGTGGAGATGATGTAATTCCAGCTGAGCTATTTGAAATCCTAATAGATGGTGCTGTTAAAGTGCTGCACTCAATATGCCAGCAAATTTGGAAAACTCAGCAGTGGCCACAGGACTGGAAAAAGTCAGTTTTCATTCCAACCCCAAAGAAAGGCAATGTCAAAGAATGTTCAAACTAATGCACAATTGCACTCATCTCGCATGCTAGCAAAGTAATGCTCAAAATTCTCCAAGCCAGGCTTCAACGGTATGTGAATGGTGAACTTCCAGATGTTCAAGCTGAATTTAAAAAGGCAGAGGAACCAGAGATCAAATTGCCAACATCTGTTGGATCATCGTAAAAGCAAGAGAGTTCCAGGAAAACATCTACTTCTGCTTTATTGACTATGCCAAAGTCTTTGACTGTGTGGATCACAACAAACTGGAAAGTTCTTCAAGAGATGGGAGTACCATACCACCTTACCTGCCTCCTGAGAAATCTGTATGCAGCTCAAGAAGCAACAGTTAGAACTGGACATGGAACAATAGACTGGTTCCAAATAGGAAAAGGAGTACATCAAAGCTGTATATTGTCACCCTGCTTATTTAACTTATATGCAGAGTACATCATGTAAAATGATGGGCTGGATGAAGCACAAGCTGGAATCAAGATTGCCGGGAGAAATATCAATAACCTCAGATATGCAGACGACACCACCCTTATGGCAGAAAGTGAAGAAGAACTAAAGAGCCTCTTTATGAAAGTGAAAGAGGAGAGTGAAAAAGCTGGCTTAAAACTCAACATTCAGAAAACTAAGATCATGGCATCTGGTCCCATCACTTCATGGCAAATAGATGGGGAGAAACTTTATTTCCTTGGACTCCAAAATCACTGCAGATGTTAATTGCAGCCATGAAATTAAAAGATGCTTGCTCCTTGGAAGAAAAGCTATGACCTAGACAGCATATTAAAAAAGAGACATTACTTTGCCAACAAAGGTCTGTCTAGTCAAAGCTATGGTTTTTCCAGTAGTCGTGTATGGATGTGAGAGTTGGACCATAAAGAAAGCTGAGCACCAAAGAACTGATGCTTTTGAACTGTGGTGTTGGAGAAGACTCTTGAGAGTCCCTTGGACTGCAAGGAGATCCAACCAGTCAATCCTAAAGGAAACCAACCCTGCATATTCACTGGAAGGACTGATTGAAGCTGAAGTTCTAATACTTTGACCACCTGGTATGAAGAACTGACTCACTGGAAAAGACCTTGATGCTGGGAAAGATTGAAGGCAGGAAGAGAAGGGGACAACAGAGGATGAGATGGTTGCATGGCATCACTATGTCATGGTTGATGGGCATGAGTTTGAGCAAGCTCCGGGAGTTGGTGATGGACAGGGAAGCCTTGCATGCTGCAGTCCAAGGGGTCGCAAAGAGTCATACATGACTGAACAACTGAACTGAACTGAAGACTAAATGAGTTAGTGTATGTAAAATGCTTAGACTCAAGCACTTAGTATATAATCAGTAAGTATCAGTAATATAAATTGAGGTATAGCAATATAATATAAGTCAAGGTATAGCAATTTCATTGGCATTCATATGTGGCAATATATTTGTTGTATTAAGTCTATTCTGCTTTAACAGCTTGAATTTTAGACTATAATTACTTTTCTCTCCCTTTAGAATGCAAGAAGATTTTAACATATGAATTAACTGTATTGCAAAGAAATATAAAAATTCCTTGAAACCAGATACTGAACCAGCATCTACACCAAATATGTGCCTAACAGATCTTGTTAAAGAGATAACTGTGTATGAACAGATGAAAAGATGTCAGCTTCACTATTTTAAAAAATATTTATTTATTTATTTATTTTTGGCTGTGCTGGGTCTCTTTGGCTGCATGCAGCTTTTCTCTAGTTCTGGCAAGTGGAGGCTACTCTTCGTTGCAGTGCACTGCAGTGGCTTCTCTTCTGGCACTCAGGCTCCAGGCATGCGGCTCAGTAGTTGTGTCACACGGGCCCAGCTGCTCCTCAGCATGAGGGAACCTCTCAGACGAGGGATCAAGGTAGCGTCCCCTGCACTGGCAGGCAGACTTCCAACCACTGGACCACCAGGGATTCCCTATTAATCAAAGAAATACAAATTAAAAAGACCACAGCCAGAATACCCAGTGTTGACTAAGGTGTGGGCGAAAAGGTTTTCTTTAACACTCTTGTCAAGTACAAATTTTTATATCCTTTCCCCTAGGCAATTGGGCAAAAAGTATCAAAATGTAAAGTACAAACTATTTAATCAATTTCACTTCTAAGACTTTTCCTAAGGAAATAAACAAGTATAAACTGTTGTGTATGGAGGATATTCCTTGCATCATTGTTTCTAGTAACAGCATTAGAAACCTGTGTAACATCTAGGGGAGTATTGGGCTCCACCCAGATCTCTGGTTGGCACCTAACCCTCAACTTCTATGAAGGTTGGAGAACTATCCTGGGGGGAGTTACAGGAGAAGTGAAAATTGAAAGTGAAATGGTTAATCATTCCGTGTCAGACACTTTGAGACCCTATAGTACACAAGGTGAGGGGTGGGAGGAGAGAGAATGAACATAGCAAATGTCAGCAATTGTTGAATTTAACACAGGGTATATGGAGTTTGTTGCATTAGTCTCTCAATTTCATAGTAGGTTTAAATTTACTCAAAAGTTGAAGAAAATGTACTTTCTGAGTATTAGGACTATTGCGATTTTACCAACATCAGGAATTGTGAGAATTGGTGTCTCTTTTTGTTTACTGCAGCCAGGGAGTTTGTGTGCTGCACCTGCAATGCTGACAGCAACCGTCTGTGACAAAGCTTGTGCCACCACAGGAGTGAACACTGATACTGGGGGGTTCCGTACATTCTCTGGGTGCTGGCTTGTCCATCCAAGGGGCTACATGCAGACACTACTCCTGCCGTACCTTTAGCTTGCTTTCAGATCTGTCAGCTTTGGTAGACTTGATTCAGTTGGACCTTGTATCTGATAGTTTTACTAATAAACTCTCAATAAAAGGACACCCTTGATTCACCAAACTACGTGGGAACCTAGCCAAAGGACAAAGTCTATTAATACTTTCTGGCTTCTTTTGGTTATTAAGGTTCTGTGTGCTCATGCATGCTCAGTCACTTCTGACTCTTTGCGACCCCACAGACTGTAGCCCACCAGCCTCCTCTGTCCATAGAATTTTCCAGGCAAGGATACTGCAGTGGGTTGCCATTTCCTACTCCAGGGTATCTTCCTGACCCAGGGATTCTTCCTGACCCAGGGATTGAACCCGTGTCTCCTGCCTTAGCAGGCGGATTCTTTACCACTGAGTTCCTGGGATGCCTCCTTAGCCAAAGGGAACAACTACCAGCAAACACCCTCTTCGAACAACACAAGAGAAAACTCTACACATGGACATCACCAGATGGTCAACATCGAAATCAAATTGATTATATTCTTTGCAGCCAAAGATGGAGAAGCTCTACACAGTCAGCCACAAACAAGACCAGGAGCTCACTGTGGCTCAGATCATGAATTCCTTATTGCCAAATTCAGACTTAAATTGAAGAAAGTA
>SJYQ01015781.1:25949-45657 GCA_006410935.1 Redunca redunca | reverse complement strand
CCTTACTTTGCTAGGAGGAAGCCAAGGACCTCATTTTGTTCTTTGGTTCTTTGCCCTTTGAGTCTAAAACACGCATTTTGGAGATTCATATTTCGTAGTTGAAACAACTCTATTCCATCCTATTCATTTGTATAGCTCCAATTATTTATAACCAGCCACATAATGCATGGTTTTATACGTTAGGGGCAAAATTATGTCATAAGGCCTCAACTTTTATGTATCATTCTTCAGCATTTTCATTGTGCTTTTATATGTATTATCTGTTTTAATTCTTGTAACAACTCTGTGTAGAAGAAGAATGGGACTTTTTTATTCCTGTTTTATGTGAGAGGATAAAAGCCCAAAGAAGCCAAGTGTTTACAGTGGATGCTAGTTGGAACCTCCCTAGCTCACTGCCGCTGTAGATGGGCGGGGGTGTGTGTGTGTGTGTGTGTGTGTGTGTGTGTGGCTTCCTCTCTTCTTGTTCAGGTGTGCGGCCGCTGTAGACGTGGGAGAGGGTGTGTGTGTGTGTGTCTTATTTTTTTTACATATCGGCCACTGTAGACGTGGAAGAGGGTGTGTGTGTCTTATTTTTTTTTTTACATACCCATTCATCAGATGCCCACTGAACGGCTCTAGGAACAGAGTAGCTAGAAGTCCATATCCCCACCCTTGCAGTTACTGATTGAGGAAATGAGACACCAGCTGGTATTCTGTGGGTGTTACACCGTGGCCTGGCATCATTATCAAGAACTTTCTTAGCAAAGGTAGGGAGATGCTAGTAGAAACATAAGCTTTTGCTCTTGATCTTAGAATTTTTAAAAAATGGTTTGGGTTTTTTTTGTTGTTGTTAATATTTATTTATTTGGCTGCACCTGAGCTTAGTTGCAGCATATGGAATCTAGTTCCCTGCCCAGGGATTGAACCCGGGTTCTCTGCATTGGGAGTGCAGAGTCTTAGCCACTGGACCACCAGGGAAGTCCCTCAAATTCCTTTTTACTCTGCCTGTTGAGAGTGGGTGGGGGAGGACTGTGCCCCTTTCCCCTACCTGGTCTCCTTTCTTCTCTCCTTCTCTAAACTCTCTTGCCCTCTAAGCAAGGCTAGAGGGATCTGACATGTTGCCACCTGCTCAGATTCAGGTCTCTCGGGATAATCCCTGGTCAGTGGAGCAGTAACCAGAGTCATGGCTCCTTAGAGACACGCACATGCACATTTGAAGCCCAGGCATGTAGCCCTTTCCTAATGTTGGACCCAGGCTTGTTTTAATAAACTTGGAGCTGCAAAGACACTTGCTAATAACATCCTCAGTTCCTCAGTGAGAAAAAGAACATCTTCTAGAATAATGTTGTTATATATATAATGGGTCCCCCAAAGGATGTGTGACTCAAGGAATCACTGTTTCCCATGCATTTCATTCTGTTCACTGGGCCTGTATTGCTGTAGCTGTGCTGGGCGCCTCTCTCAGTCCTTCTCCAGCTCCTTTCTTATGAAAAGCTGATGTTTGCTTAGCCCTGTACAAAAGGGACATGCTGGTGCAACATTTAGGAATAGTTGTCTGAAATTGTGCCATTTGCTGAGCTGTAGATAGACCTAGATAGAGACTGTCATCCAGGGTGAAATAAGTCAGAGAAAAGCAAATATATTAATGCATATGTGCAGAATCTAGGAAAACAGATCATCCTGTTCACAAAGCAGAAATAGAGACACAGATGTTGAGAGCAAACATACAGATACCAAGGGGGATGGGGGGGAGCAGTGAGATGAATTGGAAGATGGGGATTGACACATACACACTAATATGTATAAAATAAATAACTAATGAGAACCTGCACAGGGAACTCTAGTCTGCTCTGTGGTGACCTAATCGGGAAGGAAATCCAAAAAAGGGGGGATATATAGAAACATACAGCTGATTCACTTCGGTGTACAGCGGAAACTTAATACAACTCTGTAAAGCAACTATACTCCAATAAAAATTAAGAAAAAAAAAAAAAAGACTAGTCATCTGTCTCCACCCAGTTGTAGCCTCCTTTCATATCTGTTTTCTGATTCCAGCCAGGTTGCAGCCCCTAAACCTCTTCTATAAAGGAAATTCTAGAGCTGCCGGCAGTTTACAGTCACAGCGGACCCTGTGGCAGCACAGTAGAAAGATGGATTGGACCCCAGCCCCCATTTTAAAGAGCCGGTAGAGAGTTACCCAGCAGTCGGCCGAGAGAGATGGCTAATTAAAATGCAAGTCCAACTTACAACTTGGCTTTCGTAGCCGTTGTAGTGAAACAGCTAATTCCGCACTGGGAACAGAAAAGCTCCAAAGAGAAGATGACGCTTGGGCTAAACTTAACGAAAGAGGGATTTCTGCTCAAAGGTGAAAGGTGGCAAAAGGATATTTTAGGAAGAAAATGTCTGACGCCCCTATCTCCTGCCTTCAGTCTTTCCCAGCATTAGGGTCTTTTCCAGTGAGTCAGCTCTTCGCTTCAGGTGGCCAAAGTATTGGAGCCCCAGCATCAGCATCAGTCCTTTCAGTGAATATTCAGGGTATGTCAGCCTAGAAGAGCTTCTTGAGTCTTTGGCCAAACAGGCATGTGGATTTAGTGGGTGATTAATAAATATTTCCGAAGTGGAGTTTAATTGAAACACTCTCTACGCTAGGTTCAGGTTGAAAAGAGAAATTTGGGGGTTTTGAGTAAATGTACTATTGCTAATGCTGAAACTGAAGCTCCAATACTTTGACCACCAGATGTGAAGAGTCAACTCATTGGAAAAGACCCTGATGCTGGGAAAGATTGATGGCAGGAGGAGAAGGGGGTGACAGAGGATGAGATGGTTGGATGGCATCACTGACTTAATGGACAGGCATTTGTGCAAACTCTGGAAGATGGTGAAGGACAGGAACCGTGACATGCTGCAGTCCATGGTGTCACAAAGGGTCAGACATGACTTAGCGACTGAACAACAATGACTGTTTAGCTATGTTTTGATGTTCTAACATACCGCTTTACTGCTGCTGCTGCTGCTAAGTCACTTTAGTCGTGTCCGACTCTGCGACCCCATAGACGGCAGCCCACCAGGCTCCCACGTCCCTGGGATTCTCCAGGCAAGAACACCGGAGTGGGTTGCCATCCCCTTCTCCAATGCATTAAAGTGAAAAGTGAAAGTGAAGTTGCTCAGTCAGGTCCGACTCTTAGCAACCCCATGGACTGCAGCCTACCAGACTCCTCCGCCCATGGGATTTTCCAGGCAAGAATACTGGAGTGGGGTGCCATTGCCTTCTCCAACGTATCGCTTTAGGTATTCCTAAAGTCAGCAGATACTTAGTAAGCGCCTATAGTGTGTCAGAAGGCAGGCTAGAATCTGGGGATACAGCCAGATACAAAAAGCAGTAGAGGGGCTTACTTTCCTAGTGGTCCAGTGGTTGAGAATCTGCCTTGTAATGCCGGGGATGGGAGGTGGGTTCAATCTCTGGTCTGAGAACTAAGGTCCCATACGCTAAGGAGCCCTTAGGCCCATGCACTACAACTTCTGAACGTGTGTGCCACAACTAGAGAGTCTGTGCGTCACAACGAAAGATCTCTCGTGATACAGCTAAGACTCAGTGCAACCAAAAAAAAAAAAAAAAGGCAATACAGATGATACCTAGTAAGGACCCATTCCTTTACTACCAAAGTTCTGCTTGTCACATTTGTATCCAGAGCATTTAAGTTCCTTTTTGCTCAGCTTTTCCTGAGTACAAAGCAAAGGTTAAGCAAGGTCCCTGGACAGAAGTGGTGGCCTTCCGGCCCTTGTCACCATTGGACGGCCTTGTAACATGAATGGGCAGTCTGTGCTCTGAATGTCTGAAGCAGTGGTAGACCATCCAGTTTCTCCACAGCTGAGATGATCAAGCCACGCAACTTCAAGTTCTGCTGTTCTTCAAAGGAAAATATTTTTTCTAACCTAGTTTTTCCCTGAATTGTTTCTAAATTTACAGTTTATCAGCCACATAGACACTAATTTTTTTTTTTTTTTTTTTAAAGTGTCAGAAGTCATCATCAAATATTTGGGCATGTTAGAATGGTATACCTGAAAACAGAAGAATTGCTTGGCAGTTCTTAAAATAACCATCACTCCACAGATTGGGTCAGGAGTTCCTTCTTATCCAAGTAAAAACCATCACTGACTATACAGATAGGGTCAGGAGGTTGTTCTTATCCAAGGGTTTGGTCTTATCCTAGACCAAATTATTTAACAATAAGAAGCATATAAATGCAAAACTCGTGATGGTAAAATTTCCTACAGTTTCTCCTAGCATTCTCCAAAGGAAGACCACTTCTTCACTTTAATTTCTTTTAGATTATGTATTTGTTTGACAATTCGTCACTCAGTTCAGTCGCTCAGTCGTGTCCGACTCTTTGTGACCCTATGAATTGCAGCACGCCAGGTCTCCCTGTCCATCACCATCTCCCGGAGTTCACTCAGACTCACATCCATCGATTCAGTGATGCCATCCAGCCATCTCATCCTCTGTCGTCCCCTTCTCGTCCTGCCCCCAAACCCTTCCAGTATCAGAGTCTTTTCCAATGAGTCAACTCTTCGTGTGAGGTGGCCAAAGTACTGGAGTTTCAGCTTTAGCATCATTCCTTCCAAAGAAATCCCAGGGCTGATCTCCTTCAGAATGGACTGGTTGGATCTCCTTGCAGTCCAAAGGACTCTCAAGAGTCTTCTCCAACACCACAGTTCAAAAGCATCAATTCTTCGGTGCTCAGCTTTCTTTATAGTCCAACTCTCACATCCATACTGGAAAAACCATAGCTTTGACCATATGGACTTTTGTCAGCAAAGTAATGTTTCTGCTTTTCAATATGCTGTCTAGCTGTCTAGGTTGGTCATAGCTTTTCTTCCAAGGAGCAAGCATCTTTTAATTTCATGGCTGCAGTCACCATCTGCAGTGATTTTGGAGCCCAAGAAAATAAAATCTGTCACTGTTTCCATTGTTTCCCCATCTATTTGCCATGAAGTGATGGGACCGGATGCCATGATCTTAGTTTTCTGAATGTTGAGTTTTAAGCCAACTTTGTCACTCTCCTCTTTCACTTTAATCAAGAGGCTCTTTAGTTTTTCTTTGCTTTCTGCCATAAGGGTGATGTCATCTCTATATCTGAGGTTATTGATATTTCTCCCAGCAGTTTTGATTCCAGCTTATGCTTCATCCAGCCCGGCATTTCTACTCTGCATATAAGTTAAATAAGCAGGGTGACAATATACAGCCTTGACGTACTCCTTTCCCAGTTTGGAACCAGTCTCTTGTTTCATGTCCGGTTCTACCTGTTGCTTCTTGACCTGCCGTCAGATTTCTCAGGAGGCAGGTCAGGTGGTCTGGTATTCCCATCTCTTGAAGAATTTTCCACAGTTTGTTGTGATCCACACAGTCAAAGGCTTTGGCACAGTCAATAAAGCAGAAGTAGATGTTTTTCTGGAACTCTCTTGCATTTTCTGTGACCCAGCAGATGTTGGCATTTTGGTCTCTGGTTCCTCTGCCTAGAAAAGGATTAACCTGGGAAATATGCAGAAAGCAGTGTGTTATAGAAAAATACTGTCTTGTGTATCACGGTCTGCATGAATGTGACACAGTAGCTCCTCTCCAATTGCTGCAGGCTTCCTTTGGTACCACCTTGGCCTTTTGGGCTCTCTCTGGCTTCCAGGCCTCTTCTCAGGGAGCTGTGGGGAAGACTGTCATCTCTGGAAAGGAGGGGGTGGTGTTGGTGTTGATGATGGTATTGGTGAGAGCTTGTGGACTGGATGAGGGGCGGGGGGGAGAAGTAGGGAAGGAACCCTCAGCTGCATGCCTTGGAGAGGAGGTAAAATGGCTTTGATCTGGGAAGAACCTTGCAGGTCCCAGTCCCAGGGACAGTGACTTTAGCTGTTAAAAAGGCAACCTTTCTAACATTGATCCATAGTGAGTGGTCCCTAGTGTAGAAATGGACTGTGGGTTTGTGCTGGTCTGTTCACACATTCTAAAAGCCTCTTCATCAGGAGGTCACACAATGGCCTGCAAATAGTACTGTGATACAGTGATATGAGGAATAGTCTAATAGAAATTTCCTGAGAAATTGGGATGGTTTATAACCTTTAGAGATTAAAAAAAGTTTATTGAAGCATAGTTGTTTATGGTATTTTGTTGATTTCTGCTGTACAGCAGAGTGATTCAGTTATACATATATATATTATTTTTCATATTCTTTTCCATAATGGCTTATCTCAGGATATAGAATATAGTTCTCTATGCTGTACAGTAGGCTCCACATTCCCTTCCCCTTGGCAACCGCAAATCTAATCTCTGTGTCTGTGAGTCTGTTTCTGTTTCATAAATAAGTTCATTTCTGTCGTATTTTAGATTCCACAATAAGTGATATCCTATTTATCTTTTTGTCACCTAGTATGATAATCTCATTCTTTTTAATGGCTGGATAATATTCCATTGTATGGATATTGTATATACCACATTTTCTTTATCCATTCATCTGTCGATGGACAGCTTTAGGTCATTTATCCTTAATCTCATTTGCCTCTAAAATAGATACATTCTTAACATTGAAGCTTAAAAATGGCACAGTTTAAGGGACTCTTCTCTAAAGAAACTTGTGCCTAGAAATATTGGTTCTCCCACTACCTACCAAATTAACTTCAGCTGCTTCTTTTAAAACCTTGAATAGTCTGTTTGCAATCCATCTTCCCAGCATCTTTTACTTGTACTTCCCTCCCTGTAGCCTGCATTTGCCCAAACTCAGCTTGCACCAGCTGTTGTAATTCCCTATTTTTGCTTGAAATGCCTCTCTGAGGACCATCCCCAGTGCTACCTTCCAGCCTATTCATTCAGCAAAATGTGTGTGTTCCTTCTTAAAGTCTTAAGGTCATTGAGAACCATTAACCTCAACATTGGAAGTCAAGGTCCTTGAGGTCTAGAAATGACTATGCAAGTTTGACTTGACTTTATCTGTTTGATAATATTGATTACTCTTTGTGGGAGTTTATTGAGCAGTTTATTTTCTTGGGCTCCAAAATCACTGTAGATGGTGACTGCAGCCATGAAATTAGAAGACGCTTGCTCCTTTGAAGAAAAGCTATGACCAAACTAGACAGCAGAGACATTATTACTTTGCCTACAAAGGTCTGTATAATCAAAGCTATGTTTTTTCCACTGGTCATGTATGGATGTGAGCGTTGGACCATAAGGAAGGCTGAGTACTGAAGAATTCGCGCTTTTGAACTGTGGTGTTGGAGAAGGCTCTTGAGAGTCCCTTGGAATGCAGGGAGATCAAACCAGTCCATCCTAAAGGAGATCAGTCCTGAATATTCATTGGAGGGACTGATGCTGAGGGTAAAGCTCCAGTACTTTGGCCACCTCATGCGAAAAACTGACTCATTGGAAAAAACCCTGATGCTGGGAAAGATCAAAGGCAGGAGGAGAAGGGGATGACAGAGGACGAGATGGTTGGATGGCATCACTGACTCAATGGACATGAGTTTGAGTCAGCTCTGGAGATGGTGAAGGACAGGGACGCCTGGCGTGCTGCAGTCCATAGGGTTGCAAAGAGTCGAACATGACTGAGTGACTGAACAGCGTCAGTTGGGCAAAAGTTTTGAACTATCTCCTTTAATCCTTGTGTCTCCATCATATAGTTTAACTCTTAGAGTTGTTTTGTACTTTTGCTAGAATTTCCATGTATGTTCCTCTGGTCTCTCAAAACTAAATTTCTTGGTCCTTTAAGAGTAAAATCATTTTCCTCAATAAGTATTTGTTGGTTTATTGATTTTTTTCATTGATTAATAAATCAAGCGACATCCATCTGTACCACCTTCCAGATGGGCATTTCTTTATAACCACAAAAACTAGATAAGAAATCCAGCTTTTCAGATTCTTACCTCCTAAAGCTTTTCTCAATTTAAATCTTGCCTTTTGGACTTCTCTGGTGGGTAAGAATCCACCTGCCGGTGCACATGGACAGGTTTAATCCCTGGTCCAGGAAGATTCCATATGCCGTGGAGCACCCAAGCCCATGCATCACAACTCCTGAGCCCGTGTTCCAGAGCCCATGAGCCGAAGCTCCTGAGCCCACACGCTACGGCTATTGCTGCAGCTACTGATGGCCCCGCTTCTGGAGCATGTGCTCTGCCCCACAGGAAGCCACCGCCCTGAGAAGCTTGCACACCGCAGCCAGAGAGTGGCCCCCTGCTCTCCGCAACTGGAGAAAGACCCAGCACAATCCCCAAGATAAATTAATTAAAATATTAAAAAAAAATTTTCCCTTAAAAAATTTTTTTTTGTCCATTAGAGGAGGTAACACAAACAAATGTGTGAAAATACATGAGTGCACAGTCATAGAGAAACTGTATCCTCTGATAGTACAGCTTTACCAAGCTTTCTATTTTGATTACCCTGGTAAGAAAAGTGACCCCTTCAGAATGGGTTTCCCATGTATCTTTCTACCTTGTTTTTCATTTGTAATAAAAGCTTTTCCTGCTGCCTCTCCTCCTCTGTCTGGAAAGCCAGATTCTAACTTCAGCTCTATTCTCGGACTTACGGCCTTGGGGACGTCGCGCTGCCAGTTTCAGTATCTGGGAGCCAGTGACATTTTGTCCTGCCACCATTCCTGTCTGCACTCCGAGGGCCTCTCCCATTCCTGCATTCCTGATTCCCATGTAGAGGCCAGAGCTTATGGTACGAAGCTGCTTATGTCAGACAGCTTGTTTTGATAAAATTCGATGAGTGCATTACCCTAAAGGAAGTCACTGGTGTTAGAAACGAGAAGTGAAACCAAGCACCCAGCTCCGGGTCGTTGTAAAAAGAAACCTTTCATACCAACACGATGATTCTTCACCTGCCATTTCTTTCTTGTGTCAGTCGACTGAATCTTTGTCTGCATCAGTAGGCAGATTTGAAGTTTTGTGTTTTTCCCTAAGGCATTCAAATGCAAGATGGTAAGTTGCAGGGTAATTATGATTTCATTGAACAAAACAACTGGAAATGGTCCAGTTAGACTTTAGCATTCTTTGCATCCAGTTTTCAACTCAGTTAAAATCTATGAAAATTATTTTCAAGATTTTATTTTACCACTCTTAAAATATCAGCTCTGTTCTGAGTATTACATGTTTCTATCTGTCATAATCTAATTATTTCTCTAAAATATACTTTTAAATACAAACATTGGTACCTAAAGCTTAATCAAAGGCTATTTGGTGTGTAGGTTTTTGTGCTATGATCAGTGGCTCATTCATGCTGACTCTTTGGGACCCCATGGACTGTAGCCCGCCAGGCTCCTCTGTCCATGGGATTTTCCAGGCAAGAATACTGGAGTGGGTAGCCATTTCCTACTCCAGGGGATCTTCCCAACCCAGGGATTGAATTCCAGTCTGCTGAATTGGCAGGTGGATTCGTTACCACTAGCACCACCTAGGAAGCCCAATGTAGATTTTTACTGTATTGAAATTTCCTACTGTAAGAAGAAAATAGTCTTCATTCCCCATGATTTTTTGATGAAGAACCACTTTTAAATCAACTCATTGCATTGATCTTGGGGGGCTTCCCTGGTGGCTCAGATGGTCAGTCTGCCTACAACACAGGAGACCCAGGTTTGATCCCTGGGTCGGGAAGATCCCCTGGAGAAGGGAATAGCTATCCACTCCAATATCCTTGCCCAGAGAATTCCATGGACAGAGCAGCTTGATGGGCTTCAGTCTATGGGGTGGCAAAGAGCTGAACAAGACTGAGCAACTGAATACGTACACATACATTGATCTAATATCTGATCAATTATCTCTATGAGAGTGTCGCTTTTAACATTATTCTGTAAGTTTCTTAATAAAAATCTGATTTAAAGGCAACTTCACTTTTAAAGGGGCTCAAATGGTAAAAGAATTTGCCTGCAATGCAGGAGACCCAGTTTTGATCCCTGGGTCAGCTACCCACTCCAGCATTCTTGACTGGAGAATCCCATGGTCAGAGGAACCTGGCAGGCTACCATCCATGGGGTCACAAAGAGTTGGACACAACTGAGTGACTAATACAACACTTACTTTGTAAAAAGTACTCCTGGTTTTTGAAGGCAGGCTGTGAACAGAGAGCTTCGGTATCTTTAACTGCAATTTGCTGCAGCTTATAAGATTCTTAAAAAGGTTTTACATCATAGGAATCAGTAAAACTTCAGGACATGTATCAGATGAAAGCCCAATGACATGGTTTGACAAGGATTTTTAATATATCTGATGATACTCTTAAAAATCCATCTGTTGGCATAATGATTGCTGGCTTATTTCTTTTTCTGTAAAAGAAAGATGAAAATATCCTTTGACAACTTCCTGAGTGGGAGAAGGGCATGGATGGAGAGCTTTTAGCATCCAGTATAAGTCACAGAAGCCTTCTCCATCTATGTCTGCAAGAGTTGAAGTCTTCCTGCTGGTTCCAACTCCTTTTCCTCTTCAAGGAGTCAATTTGAAAGCTATCTGTCTTTGAGACTCGTTTAAAATATGAATTAAAAGTTTCTGACATAACTCCAAGCAAAAGGAAGAACCAGGATGCTCAGTTGAGGACCCTGAGAATTCCAGGGAGCAAACTCAGTTGAAACCAAGTTTCTCAATTCCAGATCTCTGTTTATTTATCTGTGACTCAGGGCAGGTGAAGTAGACAGTGTCCTAAGTTCACTTTCACAGAGTTAAGTAAGACCGTGTAACTGAAGCTATGAAGCTGCTGCTCATGCCAGGAATGCGAAAGATGCCTATGAAAACAGCACGGGGCTACTACCAATTTCAGCACATTTTTGTTGGATTAGAAAAATGCAGTTGAAATTGGGAGCTTTAAATTCCTTTAAAATGTTCACGTTTCAAAGCATTGTGTCATAGTTGCCATTAAAAGTCTTCAAGCCTCGTGTTTATGTAGGTAGCGTGGTTTCTGCTGATGTGATGGAAATCTGTAACCCTGCGTTTTGAAGCCTCACTTTGCTCATTAGGAAGCCCCGATTTCCCAAAGGGAATACTGCCTCCAGCATGAGGTTTGGGCTTTGGTAGCCGATGCAGTTCTGCGGTGAGATCAGTTCAAGGAAAGATGGGCTGAATGCAGAAACAGAGCAGGAATGATTTTGTGGTTATTGTGTAAAAACAGTATTCTAATGGGAAAGATACTTAATAGTCAGCTGCAGAAGATGACAGGAAATATAATTATGTTGCTGAGTGTATCAATATCAAGAGCTCAAAGAAGGGTACCTGGATGGGAAGGAATGAGTGGGTGCTCCTGGGAGCATCCTGCAGATGCAGCTACATACTCCTGTCTCCCATAGCAACCGAGCAAAAGATGGTGATGGCTACAAGCAGGCACGCTGGCAAAAGTCTTAGTCATGTGATGAAACAGATTGTTGTCTCCTAATTAGCAGAAATATCAAGTGTCCCTTAAAAGACAAGTTGGTGATGGACTGCAAATTAGAGAATCATCTGATTTTAGGGCTTAGAGATCTGTCCAGACCAGACATTTTGCAGCTAGGAATTCTGTTGACTTAGAAGGGTGTGATGACATGTCACAGTCCATTCAAGATGATCGAGGCTTTGATCCAAGGGCCAATAGTCTGGATTTCTATCCTTCCCACCCCCTCCTCTGTCTTCACTGATAGTAATTTGAGAAAATAAGCTTTTTTAAAATGTTGTTATGATTTCTGTAATTAAAGGTATATTTGCACAGATGTGTCCATTAAATAGGTGTCATTTTTTTGCTTCTGACCCTTCATCAGTCAGTACCAAGTAAGATTGTGGAAAGTGATAATTGAATACCTCAGTGACATAGGCTTTTCTATAGAAGGGTTCCCTGGCCTGGGAGAAAATCAGATGGGCAATTTGAGTAGCTGTTCATGGCCAAACCAAATATAGCTTGATGTCTTCTCCACAGATTGTGTCCCATTTCTGGGAAAATACTGTGAAATCTTGACAGCAGTAATGTATTATTTTTTTTCAAAAACTATAGAAATTTATTTATTTTAATTTTTGTTGGAGAATAGTTGACTTACAATGTTGTGTTACAGGTGTGCAGAAAAGTGAACAGTAGTATATTATTGGGAGAGGATATGCTTTATATATATATACACACATATATATACACTATATATGTAAAATAAAGTTATTAGGAGTATGTATACTAAAATATAAAATCATGACTTTGGGGCAGATTAATGAGCTCTCTGTCCAGCCCAATCCTCCAAGATTATGAGGAGCAAACAGCTGACAACCCCTCCTATCAGTCTGAAAGGTTTGTATGTTCTCTTTCCTTTGTGACTCCTTATAAAATTATAATCTAGCAAGTTTTCTAAGCTCTCTTTGAACTTTTAAATTTTATAAATCTTAGAAGCAGCATAGAGAAGGAGAAAAAAAAAAACACTTGAATTGGAGTTCAGAACAGAGTGTAAATTCCTTGTGTTACTTTTGTTAGCAGAATGACTTTCTGAGCCTGTTCCCAAATCTATAAAATAGGGTGATGATAATTTAAAATACCTCCATGGGATTCAGAAGGTTTCGAATGGATAGGAAAGCTTTACAGATTTTACACAAATGTAGGTGTTTTCCTTTCATCTATTTCTTGGCATAATACAACCCATAAACTTATTGAGTAATATTTCCTTTCTCTTTTGTTATCTGAAATTTTCCTTTAAAAAAAAATGTCAGTTTATTCTGATATTCTGCTGGGGTCCTGGGATGGGATCTGGTAAAAATGAGATCGTTTGTCTTCTCATGCTCTTCATGATTTCATAGACTTAAATCATACATCCTCAAGTCTTTTGAGGCTGAATATTCATTCTTAAGTTCTGCCTTCATACTGTGCCCCAGCTGTTCATTTTGAATTTCTGTCCCCCAATTTTTTAGCTCCATTATGTCACTTTTGATATATTGCAACTGAAATTATCCTCAGGGCTATAGGCACAGGCATAGCATGGTACTGTACAAAGGCAGAATATTTTCCTTTTTTCTGCTTTTTTCCTGACTATTTCCAGAGTCTCATGGACCTTCATAAAACTGCAGTAACACCTTGAGCCAATGGGCTTAGAGCATAGCCCATCATAATTAATGTCTTGGTAAGCACAACATCCTACAATTTGTATTGCTTTTACCTTGGTGTGATAGCTAGTATCTAGCCTTTTAAAGCTTATTTTTCACTTTTCTGAAGACTGATTTCCAGAGTAGCTCTTGTTTTGGTTAGGTTTTTTATTGTCTTTAATGTATTCACCCTATCAATTCTTAAGAAAACAGATAGCAACTCTTTCAGTAATGCCTCTTACCTGGGACTTTGGTGATATTAGAATTTTATTGTTTACCAGCCCTTATTGTGGTTCAGCTGCCACAACCCATAAAGCTTCATTCATTAACCAGGTGTTTATTGATGCTCACACTGTGTGAGTTATTGCATTAAAGGCTTGGATACAGAGGGGACCCAGCCAGATTAATGTGCAGACTCTCTTGAAACCTGCATTCCACAAACCAACATATGAGTTAACCATAAAATACCAGACCTAAAACTAAATGAGGTAGTCAAGTAACTCAGGGCTCACTCCAGATGGTGTGGTCAGGGACGGCCTCCGAGGAGGTGACCTCTAAGCCTTGCTATGTATAGCAGGAACGTGGAGTACCAAGGAAGCCGGTGTGCAAGGAGCTTCCAGGGAACGGTAGACAGAGGCCTGGTCACCGGGCACTGTGGGTCAGGGAAGGAGTTTGGATTTTGTAATGGTTTCACAGGAACCACTGGTGTATCCTTAACCAGGGGCGGTACATGAGTCATGGCAACCTTGGCATAATTTGATGAAAGTGGGATCTGTGTAAAATGTAGGCCGCATTATTGTGGGATGAATGAAATGACCCCCAAATCTCTACACCTGTCAGTGCAGTGAGCAATATCCTACATTGTGGCTGGCTAGACTTCTTGCCTGGAGAATCCCAGGGACAGCGGAGCTTGGTGGCCTGCTGTCTATGGGGTCGCACAGAGTCAGACACGACTGACGCGACTTAGCAGCAGCAGCAGCAGCAGCAGACTTTTAGGACAATGGGAGTGATTTTCAAATTAGTTGAATTTTCAAGTTAGTTGATACCTGTTTTGTCTAATTAAGGAACAAAATACAGACTTTTAAGATGGAGGTACTGGTCACCAGAGCCCAATACTATTGATAGGCTGAGCTGGATGAAGAAAAAAAGGTGACTGTTAGACTCAGTAACAGAGATGCTATTGATAACCTTGGTAACCTCTATAGTAAGATTGGAAGACAATTGAATTGGTTTGAGTGGTAGAGTAAACATTGAAAATAGAGACAATTTTGTCAAGTTTTGCTGTGTATAGGAGGAAATAAATGGCAGAGTACCAAGACTGGGGCTTCCCTGGTGGCTCAGTGGTAAAGAATCTGCCTGCAATGCAGGAGACACGGGTTTGATCCCTGGGTGGGGAAGATCCCATGGAGATGGAAATGGCAATACATTTCAGTATTCTTGCCTAGGAAATCCCATGGACAGAGGAGCTTGGCAAGCTGCAATTCATGGGATCGCAAAAGAGGTGGATGCAGCTTAGGGACTAAACAACAACAAACTAACAGATTATATGGAGTTAAGGAGGTTTTTAAAATCTTATTTTGTCAAAATCAGATGACACCAGAGCATGTTTGCACACATTAAGAATAGTCAGGGGACTTTGCTGGCGCTCTGGTGGTTAGGGCTTCACCTTCCCATGAAGGGGGTGTGAATTCAATCCCTGCTTGGAGAGCTAAGAGCCCAGGTGCCTCCCCACCAAAAAATCAGCACATACAACGGAAGCAGTATTGTAACAAATTCAATAAAGACAGAGCTCAGTTGGTAAAGAATCTGCCTGCAATGCAGGACACCTGGGTTCAACTCCTGGGTCAGGAAGATGCACTGGAGGAGGGAATGGCAACCTACTCTAGTTTTCTTGCCTGGAGAATCCCATGGAGAGAGGAGCCTGGTAGGCTATACAGTCCATGGGGTCACAAGAGTTGGACATGACTTTAAAATGGTCCACATTAAAGAAAAAACCAAGACTGTATGGAGAGAAATTGACATTGCAGGAGAGTGAGGAAAGTTGCAGTAGTGATGTCCGTGAGAAGGTGAGGGGAGATGGGATCCAGAGCGCAGATGGAGGGGTGACCTTTGATGGGAATGAGAACATGACAGCCTTGTTTAAGCTACGCCTGAGTGTGGTTTCCTGCCCCCCAAGAACCACTGCTGATCTTCTTAGTAGCAACAGTTACTGTCAAGGCATCCTTTTCATGATGTCTCTTTTAAGCACTAGAGATTTGAGGAATGGAAGTTGAAAATATCCAAATGGACATACCCAGAGGCAGTAGCAACAATTCTTTAGCAACATTTTCAAAGTCAGTAAGATATTTTAAAAAAATTTTCAGGGCCTCCTTTGACTCTAGAAAATGACATACAATGTTATACCTAAATGATCATATAACATAACTTGAACTTACTGCAAATGCTAATGTAATCCACCCTTTAATCCATTGTTTATTGAAGAAATCAGTCAGCTTCTTTGCTGTTCACATGAAATGAGTAGGGAAGGTGTGAAAAGCTCAGGACATAGCGGTAGCTGGTGTGCAATAAAGATTCTAACCAGATCTTTTTTTTTTTTAACTTTAGTGCTCAAGCTTTTATACCCTCAGAAATGTGGATGGTTTCCCATAGTTTAAGTTATTTCTTTAAACTTAAAAGAACCATAAGAAAAGAAGACAAAACCACACAAAAAATGTTGCACACAATCTCATTTAAGAGTTTGTGAATCTAAGCCAGCAGTGTAATGAAAACTTTGTGAACACCACCAAGTAGGACTTAGTTCAAAGAATGCAAAGGTGATTCAACTTTAGGAAATCATTGATGATGATTGAAGAAATTTAATGTTAATCAAAGGAGGAAAACATTTTTGTTCTCTCCATGGTAGTTGAAAAGGTAATTGGTATATATTCTTTGTATACTTTATGTACATATACACATATGCATGGTACAACAAATGCGTTATTTTATGCATTGATTTCTCCCGATAAAACCACAGAGAACTAACTGAAAATTTGTTAGAACTCATGAACAATAACTATAGCAATAAAAGTAAGTGTTTAAAATCAGTAATTTTCAATCTAGATAAAATGGACAAATAACCTAAAAAGACATAAATTACTAAAACTTTAAAAATAGAAATTGTGAATAGTCCTGTGTAACACGAGATTGCATTTGCAATTAAAAAAGAAATAATTTCCACAAAGAAAAACCCAGACCCAAATAACTTAACATTGAATTCTACCAACATTTAAAGAAAATCTAACACCAATCCTCTAAAAACTCTTCCAAAAAATAAGAGAGAGAATGCTTTACAATTCGTTCTCTGAGATCAGTATCGCCCTGATACCAAAACCAAAAAAAAAGATATCACACAAAAACTATAGATCAGTATCTCTTACAAATACAGACACAAAAATCCTTAACAAATACTAGCAGAATAAATCCAGCAGCATACAAAAAGGATTATATACTAGGATCAAATGGGGTTAATGCAAGGTTGTCTTAACATATGAAAAGCAGTGTTGTACCATTATTAATAAAGGACAAAAGCCACATGATAGTCTCAGTGAATATTAAAAAAGGAATTTGACAAAATTTAATACCCTTTAAAACCACTAAAACAGGGAATAGAAAGGAACTTTTCAATCTGATAATGTCATCTAAGAAAAAACCCATGGTTGTTATCATATTTGGCCTCCCCAGGTGGTGCTTGTGGTTAAGAACCTGCCTGCCAAAGCAGGAGACACAAGAGATGCAAGTTCAGTCCCTGGGTCAGGAAGATTCCCTGGAGGAGGGCATGGCAACCCACTCCAGTATTCTTGCCTGGGACATTCCATGGGCAGAGGAGCCTGACAGGCTGCAACCCATACGGTTGCAAAGATTATAATACTTAGAATGAATAACTAGATGCTTCCCCACACACACAAAGACCAAGAATAAGACAGGAGGTCCACTCTTAGCACTTTTATTCAGCATTTTTCTAGAGGTTCCAGCCAGGCCAGTTGGGAAAGAAAAAGAAATGAGGTATTCAGCTTGGAAAGAAAGAAGTAAAACTAGAGTGATGATCTTGTACGTAGAAAATCCTAAGGAACCAACAAAAAACTATTAAAACTAATAAGCAGGATTGAAGGATACAAGATCAGTATCCCCAAATCAACCTTATTAGTGTTGTCTGAAAATAAAATTAAGAGTACAGTTCCATGTAAAATAGCATTAAAGAGAATATAATAGGAAGAAATTTAATGAAGAATTATAAGACACACACTAAAAACTTTGAAGTATCATTGGAGGAACTTAAGTGGAAAGACATCTCCTGTTTGTGGATTGGAAAACCTAATGTTGATGGCATTGCTCCTCAAATTAATCTTTAGATTCAGTTAAGTCTCTGTCAAAATCTCAACTACCTTTTTACAGGAATTGAGCTGATTCTAAGATTAATAGGCAAATTCATGGAACCCAGAGTAGCTGAAGGAATCTTGAAAAGGAAAAACAAAGTTTGAAGACTTCTACTTTTGATTTGAAAATGATTACAAACCTGTAGTAATCAGGACAGTGCCATTGGCCCAAGGATGAAAGCTCAGAAATAAACCACATATATATCATTAATTGATTTCAACAAGAGTGCCAAGATAAGTAAATGGTGCTGGGACAGCTGAATGGTCATGTGCAAAATAATGACATTTGGATCCAAACTGTACAGCGTATAGAAGAAATAATTGAAAATGCATCATTGACCTAAATGTAAGAACTGAAACTAAACAACTTTAAGAAGAAAAGTAAGTGAAATCATTATGCATTTGGATTAAGCGATGGTTTCTTAGATACGACAGAAGCCAAGTCATTACGAAAAGAAACAACGGATGAATCGTGCTTCATCAAAGTTAAGATTCTGTGCTTCAGAGGGTATCATCAAGAAAAAGACTTATCACGGACTTCCCTTGACGGTTCAGTGACTAAGACTTTGCACTCCCAGCGCAGGGGCCCGAGGTTCAATCCCTGGTCAGAGATCTAGATCCCACATGCCGCAACTAAAGATTCTCCACACCACAACTAAAGATCCTGCATGTTACAACAAGGATGGAAGATCCCACTGGATCCCTGTGCCACAACTAAGACCTGGTGCAGCCTAAATAAATAAATATTTTTAAAAGAAGAAAGAGACAATCCACAGGAAAAAATATTTGCAAAGCAAATATCTGATAAAAGACTTCCTTCTGAAATGTAGAAAAAACTCTTAAATTCACCAATAAGAAGACATTTAACCTCATTTTAAAATGAGCGAGGGATTGGCGTTGCAGAAGGAACTGGCAACCTACTCCAGTATTCTTGCATGGAAAATTCCATGGACAGAGGAGTCCAATGGGCTACAGTCTCAAAGAGACCCATCGGGTCTCAAAGAGTTGGACATACCGAGCACCTAACCCCACTCCCTGCAAAGGATTTGCATAAACATTTCTCCAAAGAAGATATACAGATAGTCAAAAAGCATTTGGAAGAGATGTTTAACGTCATTTGTCTTTAGGGAAATCAAAAATTTACATGCACTAGGATGACTGGAATCAAAAAGACAGTAAATGTTGGTGAAGATCTGGAGAACCTGGAACCCTCATACATTGCTGGTGGGATTGTGAAATGGAGCACCTGCTTTGGAAAACAGTATGGCTGTCCCTCAAAATGTTAAACACAAAGGTGCCATTTTCCTCTCCTAGGTATATCTCAGGAGAATTGAAAACTTATGTTCATGCAAAATCTTGTACATGAGTGTTTGTAGCAGCCTTGCTCATAATAACCCCAAAGTGAAAACAACTCAAATGTTGATCAGCTGATGATTAAATCAATAAAATATGTTGTATTCATTATTATTCAGCCATAAAAAAGAACATGACATTCTGACACATACCACAACCTGGATGAACCTGGGAAAGATTTTGCTAAGTGAGTGAAACCAGATGAAAAGGCCAGATACTCTGTGATTCCATTTATATGAAATGTCCAGAGTAAGCAAGTCCATAGCAACCGAAAACCAATTTAGTGCTTAATTACCATGGCCTTGGGGGAGGAGAGAGTCGAGAGTCTCAGCTAACATGACTGGGGTTTTTTTGGCGGGTGAAAATCTTGAAAATCTTCTGGAATTAGAAAGTGGTAATAGAGGCGTGATTCTGTAACTGTATTAAAAACCTCTGGATTATAAACTTTAGAAGATTGAACTTCATGGTATATGAATTACATTTCAATAAAGCTCTGTCATTACATAGTAAATGACTACTTTTAAAAGAAAATCTATTTTCTTCATGCTGTGAATGACAGATTCAAAAATACTATAGAAAGAATGAATGCATAATATAATTTGAGAAATTTGGGGGGAAAGGGAGAGGAGAAATTATGCTACATGTAGCAATACATGTGATTGTTGCTGTTTAGTCACTGAGTCATGTCTGACTCTCTTGTGACCCCACGGACTGTAACCCCCGGCTCTGCTCATGGGATTTCCCAGACAAGAATACTGGGAATTTCCTTCTCCAGGGGATCTTCCCGACCCAAGGATCAAACTTGGGTCTCCCGCATTGGCAGGCGGATTGGCAGGACTCTTTACCACTGAGCCACCAGGAAGAGTGTGCAACTATCACAGGGACAGGACCCCCCCCCCCAAAAAAAAAAAAAAAAAAAA
>SJYQ01015781.1:14056-25944 GCA_006410935.1 Redunca redunca | reverse complement strand
AAAAAAAAAAAAAAAAAAAACAAGAAACTTTAAGAACATGTATTAGAAAAGTCATAGAGAGTAAAAACAGTTATTCCTTGGTGGGAAGAGTATAGATTATTTATGAAATGATGGTGTTGAGTACCTCCCCAGCTGTATCAATCAGCATTTGGGGTTGGAACATAGCAGAAAATAATTGTGGCAAGTTGAAGCAGAGACAGATTTACAGAAATGATACTGGGCAGCTCAGAGTCGTTGGGGAAGCAAGCTCAGAAGATGACAGCAAGCAAAAGATGCTGAGAAATTAGAAAGAGAGCCTCGCTCAAGCCACTGGCTTGGGACAGTCAGGAGGATGCTGGGCTGCTCCAGCTTCTGCTAAATCCCACCGCAGCCATCATGACCAAATTCTAACGGTCCCTACATGTTTACACTCCCTCAGGATTTGGAAACCCAGGCAAGAGCATCCAAAGACAGAGCCTAAGTCACAGGCTGGGTGTGGGGAAAGGACTGTCCACCCACCTTTGGTGCTGTGGTGGGAGGCAGGGCCCTGTTGCATCAAGTCAGATGGGAAGGTGTCCAATTGCTGGGGAGCCAAAAATGCCATTTTCACTAACATTTGGAATAACTAAAATTAGAACCATCCTTTACATCACAGACTGAAATAAATTCCACATGGATTCAGAATGTAAATGTAAAAGTTGAGACCATAAAAGTACTTAAAGAAAATACACATGCATATTTATGTAATCTTGGCTTGGGAAAGTTGCTAAGCATGATATAAAAATCAGAAGACCATTAAAAATGTCAGTAGAGAATATTTAATGATTCAGAAAGGGAATCACGGTCTGTTAAATTAAAAAAAAAAAATAGAATGGCTTGTGCCAGAATATTAACAGTGGTTTTCTCTGGATGATGAGATAGAGATGATTTTTTGTTCCTTGCTTCACACACTGTATGCAAGATTTTTTTTTTCCTCAAAAGTTGCTATTACTTTTCAAATTTGGAAAATTAGTGATTTGCTTGGTAGGTTTGTAAGAATGCATAGATACTGGTGTCTCCATAAGTAAACTTTATGCTAAACACTACAGAAGTGAAAATAATTCTTTAAATGGCAGGTAATGAGACATTTGTGTTTAGACATCCTCTTTTCTATAAAAATTATGTTGAGTGGCTGTTGGTATTGGCTCCATCTGGTGGCATGTCAAAAGGAAGACCCGGATAATGGATGACAGCTATAAGAACACCCCCAGGGTCCTGATGCTTATTTCCTCCAGTGTATTTTGTTTTGGTTTGTTTTATGTTGTCTTGTTTTTAAGAGAATCCATCTGCTTGACTACAAAATCCCAGTTTTGTACTCAGGGTATTGGCGTTTAAAGGAGGCATCGCAGATATAAAGATTCTGGAGGTGATAACGTATTGTGGCCTTTATTTTATCACCTTATCAGTTCAGTTCAGTTGCTCAGTCATGTCCGACTCTTCACGACCCCATGAACCAGGCCTCCCTGTCCATCACCAACTCCCGGATTTTACCCAAACTCATGTCCATTGAATCGGTGATGCCATCCAACCATCTCATCCTCCATCGTCCGCTTCTCCTCCTGCCCTCAATCTTTCCCAGCATCAGGGTCTTTTCAAATGAGTCAGCTCTTCCTATCAGGTGGCCAAAGTATTGGAGTTTCAGCTTCAATATCAGTCCTTCCAATGAATATTCAGAACTGATCTCCTTTAGGATGGACTGGTTGGATCTCCTTGTAGTCCAAGGGGTTCTTAAGAGTCTTCTCCAACAACCACAGTTCAAGAGCATCAATTCTTCAGTGCTCAGCCTTCTTTATAGTCCAACTTTCACATCCATACATGACCACTGGAAAAACCATAGCCTTGACTAGACAGACCTTTGTTGGCAAAGTAATGTCTCTGTTTTTTAATATGCTTTCTAGGTTGGTCATAACTTTACTTACCAAGGAGTAAGCATCTTTTAATTTCATGGCTGCAGTCACCATCTGCAGTGATTTTTGAGCCAAAAAAAATAAAGTCTGACACTGTTTCCACTGTTCCCCCATCTATTTGCCATGAAGTGATGGGACAGGCTGCCATGATCTTCGTTTTCTGAATGTTGGGCTTTAAGCCAACTTTTTCACTCTCCTCTTTCACTTTCATCAAGAGGCTTTTTAGTTCCTCTTCACTTTCTGCCATAAGAGTGGTGTCATCTGCATATCTGAGGTAATTGGTTTTTCTCCTGGCAATCTTGATTCCAGCTTGTGCTTCATCCAGCCCAGCATTTCTACTCTACATTTAAGTTAAATAAGCAGAATGACAATATACAGCCTTGACGTACTCCTTTTCCTATTTGGAACCAGTCTGTTCCATGTCCAGTTCTAACTGTTGCTTCCTGACACGTATACAGGTTTCTCAGGAGGCAGGTCAGGTGGTCTGGTATTCCCATCTCTTTCAGAATTTTCCACAGTTTATTGTGATCCACATAGTTAAAGGCTTCAGCATAGTCAATAATGCAGAATAGATGTTTTTCTGGAACTCTCTTGCTTTTTCCATGATCCAGCAGATGTTGGCAATTTGCTCTCTCGTTCCTCTGCCTTTTCTAAAACCACCTTGAACATCTGGAAGTTCACGGTTCACATATTGCTGAAGCCTGGCTTGGAGAATTCTGAGCATTACTTTACTAGAGAGTGTGATGAGTGCAATTGTGTGGTAGTTTGAGCATTCTTTGGCATTGCCTTTCTTTGGGATTGGAATGAAAACTGACCTTTTCCAGTCCTGTGGCCACTGCTGAGTTTTCCAAATTTGCTGACATATTGAGTGCAGCACTTTCACAGCATCATCTTTTAGGGTTTGAAATAGCTCAGCTGGAATGCCATCACCTCCATTAGCTTTGTTCGTAGTGATGCTTCTTAAGGCCCATTTGACTTCACATTCCAGGATGTCTGGCTCTAGGTGAGCGATCACACCATCGTGATTATCTTGGTCATGAAGATCTTCTTTGTACAGTTCTCTGTGTATTCTTGCCACCTCTTCTTAATATCTTCTGCTTCTGTTAGGTCCATACCATTTCTGTCCTTTATTGAGCCCATCTTTGCATGAACTGTTCCCATGGTATCTCTAATTTTCTTGAGGAGATCTCTAGTCTTTCCCATTCTGTTATTTTCCTCTCTTTCTTTGCATTGATCACTGAGGAAGGCTTTCTGATCTCTCCTTGCTATTCTTTGGAACTCTGCATTCAGATACTTATATCTTTCCTTTTCTCCTTTGCTTTTTGCTTCTTTTCTTTTCACAGCTATTTGTAATGCCTCCCCAGACAGCCATTTTCTCTTTTGCATTTCTTTTTCTTGGGGATGGTCTTCCTCCCTCTCTCCTGTACAGTGTCATGAACCTCATTCCATAGTTCATCAGGCAATCTATCAGATCTAGACCCTTAAATCTATTTCTCACTGCCACTGTATAATCATAAGGGATTTCATTTAGGTCATACCTGAATGGTCTAGTGGTTTTCCCTATTTTCTTCAATTTCAGTCTGAATTTGGCAATAAGGAGTTCATGATCTGAGCCACAGTCAGCTCCCAGTCTGTTTTTGCTGACTGTATAGAGCTTCTCCATCTTTGGCTGCAGAGAATATAATCAATCTGATTTTGGTGTTGACCATCTGGTGATGTCCATGTGTAGAGTCTTCTCTTGTGTTGTTGGAAGAGGGTGTTTGCTGTGACCAGTATGTTCTCTTGGCAAAACTCTATTAGACTTTACTCTGCTTCATTCTGTACTGCAAAGCCAAATTTGCCTGTTACTCCAGGTGTTTCTTGACTCCTACTTTTGCATTCTAGTCCCCTATAATGAAAAAGACATCTTTTTTGGGTGTTAGTTCTAAAAGGTATTGTAGATTTTCATAGAACCATTCAACTTCAGCTTCTTCAGCATTACTGGTCAAGGCATAGACTTGGATTACCGTGATATTGAATGGTTTGCCTTAGAAACGAACAGAGATCATTCTGTCGTTTTTGAGATTGTATCCAAGTACTGCATTTTGGACTCTTTTGTTGACTATGATGGCTACTTTATAAGGCGACTCTACACTTTAAGGGGCTTCCCTGGTGGCTCAGAGGTTAAAGTGTCTGCCTCCAATGAGGGAGACCTGGGTTCAATCCCTGGGTCGGGAAGATCCCCTGGAGAAGGAGATGGTAACCCACTCTAGTATTCTTGCCTGGAGAATCCCATGGATGGAGAAGCCTTGTGGGCTACAGTCCACGGAGTCGCAAAGAGTCGGACACGACTGAGCAACTTCACTATCACTATACTCTAAGGGATTCGTGCCCACAATAGTAGATATAATGGTCATCTTAGTTCACTGATTCCTAGAATGTTGATGTTCACTCTTGCCATCTGTTTGACCACTTCCAATTTGCCTTGATTCACTTTATAGTTTTACCTACAAATAATGGGTTGCCTCACCGTTTTGTATTTAGCAGCCCCTAGATCCTTGATAGGGCTTCCCTGGTGGCTCAGACAGTAAAGAATCTGCCTGCAATGCAGGAGACCCAGGTTCGATCCCTGGATCGGGAAGATCCCCTGGAGAAGAGAGTGGCAACCTACTCCAGTATCTAGCCTGGAAAATCCCATGGACAGAGGAGCTTGGTGGGCTAGTCCATGGGACCACAAAGACCTGGACACAACTAAGCGACTAACATTTTCTGTTTCCCTCTTTTCTTGGATTCCTTTCTCAGTAAAGGATGCTCAGCCTCCACTTGACATAAGAGACCACGTAGTCTCTTCCTATGTAAGGGAGAGTTTTCTCAAACAGAATGAAAGGCTTCTTACAAAACTGTGATACGGGAGCCCTTTATGTTCAAAAAGGCATATTAGTGGCATATTATAGAAACAGATGGAGAGATCTGGAGAAGTGCAAAAACAAAGAGAACTCATAAATGGCCATTTGTTCTCATTCTCACCACTCAATTTCTTTTCCTTCTTGTAAAAGAAAGATAATCTTTCTGACTTGGAATTTCTTTTACTAAGTGCCTTTAGCCATTACTGTTAAAAAGATATGAATTAGTATGTGTGACCTTTCTGTAATTTTCTAGTTGAAATGGTCATGATCTAAGAGTTCTTCATAAAAATGTACATACAGATGTATATAAAAGACTTACTGATGAACCCTTTTTTCTATGACTGTTTCCTCAAGGGACTTATCGGACATGTCTATTATTTTCATTTCTCAGTCATAAACAGCATGACTCTGAACTTCTGTAAGTTTCAGAGTCTCCATATCTCCATCCTTCATGTTAATATAAGAATCCCATTGCTCTGGACTGGAATTAAATCGGTACACAACTATTTTTGGTATTAGATCACTTAGTTAAACAGTTTCACCTCAGCCATTTTGCAGGGTGGATATGAAACAGCTTGGGCATCATATACATATTCTTTTTCTGAGCTCCATATTTCCTGTAGTTTGCTCATGTAGACGTTTTTGGCCGTTTTTCTCTTATATATGTTAATGATTTGGAGCCGGTAGCAGCTCGATGGAAGGAAAAATATGCTCCTTTTTTTTTCTGAGAGAAGCAAAGAAGAGTTGTTCTCACCCTGATTTCCTTACGTGTTAAAGAATGAAGTTCTGTTCATTGTTCATGGAATCCGGCGATGCTGTCATGAAGAGCGTCTGTACCACAGTGGTTGGGGGTGAGGAAGTGGGGGAGCTGCATCCAGACTCACCCCTGCCCTCCAGCACCCAGCCCTGGTGGACCAGGAGGTGTGGGTGCAGGGAGGAGAGGGGCACACAGCAGGAGGGCTGAGGATGTGGGGCTCCCTCCTGCCCAGCACCGCCCAGTCACACGTGGTCCCTTCCGACTCAACCTGTCTGTCCTCGTCTCTTTCCAGGAGCAGCCTACTGCCAGTTCATGGACATGCTCTTCCCAGGCTGCATTAGTTTGAAGAAAGTGAAATTTCAGGCGAAGTTGGAGCATGAATACATTCACAATTTTAAGCTTCTGCAAGCATCGTTCAAGCGAATGAATGTTGATAAGGTAGGAGACAGATTTGTACCTCCGTAAAAGGCATCGTCTTTGCTTAACCTTCTTTTTGTTCAAAGATCCAAAAACATTTCAAGGGGCTATATCTTGATATCAGTAGGCTGAGTTCTGTACGTACAGTGTAAAGCACAGCCCTCATTTCTCATACCTGGTTGAGCTTTTTATCTAAGGAGATTTCTAAACTTGTAGCCATTCAACTAAAAACTCTTAACAGAAATCATGAATGCTAAAATGTTGTTATTCTGTATTAGCAATGCAGGTGAGAAATTTTCATGTTTGCCAGATGCCCCTGTGGCCCTTCGTATGTTTTGTTTCTTTGAAGAAATCACAAAATCCTATAGAAATGGCATGGCTTTTAATCTTGACTTGAGCAAGTTATTTAAATTCTTTGAGTATACCCATCTGTAAAATGGGATTGGAAGAGAAAGTGAGGGACTGCCTGTCCCAAGTGCCCCGAGTATGTACTCAGATTCTCACTTATTGTCCATAAAATGTTCTTTTACCCCCTTTGAACTTTAAAATTTTGTCCTGGTGTGATATAAATGAAGTTAGGCTAGAGTCCTTTTTCCTCCCATAAGGACTATTGCTGAAGCCCACTCAGTTCATATACGTATTAAATTCATAGTCTTTATTTAGGATATAGCTCTTGGAGGGAATAAGTTGGAAAGAAATGAATTTTAAATAAGGAAAAAAAGAAAAGCAAGGGAGAAATGGAAAACTTTTCTTTGCATAGTAATAAATAGGCTATGAAAAAAAAAAATTAAATATTAGGTTATAAGAGAGGTTAAAAGAAAATAGAAAAGTTGGCTGAACTGTATATATTTTTAATTTAATGCATTAGTGTCTTCAAAGTATATCATTAAAGCATTCTTATCAAAATATTAAGAAAATTTTGGCTTCTCATTATTTGTATTGCAAAACATATATTGCCTTACACATTTCAACCTCTTGAATCATTTTTGAGTTTATGACCTTTGCTGAGGTTAATTTGCAACTTGGCTCCTTGTGTATTTATTCAAAACTAAAGCGTAGAGTGCACCTAGAACTATCACAACCTTGTTAATCAACTATAATCCAGTATAAAATAGCAAGTTAAATAAAGAGTTGTGCAGGGTCTCCTTCCTCATTAGCATCATTTCTCTGTACATTTCTGTACTATTTCTGTGTACGTGTTTCTAGATCGAAAAGAAAAGAGATACCCATTCGTAGGTTTATTGACGGAGCTTGTATGTAACACAATTTCGGCTCCATATCCGTAGAAGTGTTCACACAGAGAGCGGGTTAGCCATTGGTAAGAGTGTTGAAGATTAAAAAGAAAAGACTGTTGAAGATAAAATCCTGGTACTGTCACTGGAGGGACAGTAACCTTGATGACCTTCATTGGCCTCTCTAGCTTAATATGCTGTGATTCTACCCAAAGGTCCTGGTGTAGAGACTGTCCCTGTCCGTGTTAGTGCTAGCCTGTGGCAACACAGGAGAAGTACCTGTACAGTCATCGCTTGTCACCTCTGATTTTGGACTTATGACCTCGGGACTTTCATTTTGATAGGAAATGCAAAATTAAGTCAACAGAACTAAGTGCCTGCTTTGACTGGCTAATGCAGCAACAGCATCTAAAACTGTTGATACGTGTTCATGTTTGGCAGAAAGCAAAATACTGTAGCATGTTAATGAAAGGCCCTTATGCTCCAAGAAGGCTCTTTCTAAAATAATCACAGTATTAGCATAAACAAAAGTTACAAAATATTTATAAATAGTACAATATTTATTTTTAATAGTACAATACTTATTTTTAATAGAAAATGTTTATAAATAGTACCATGAAAAGACCTCTGAAGGTATTACTGATTGGTTTTTTAGGTTACCAATAGGAAAGTACTCCAGGAAAAGCTAGCTTCGTCTCAGAAATTGACATAAATGCTGAGTGTCTCCTCCTCCAGGAGGCCTTCTGTGACTCCCCTCACCTGAATCGTTTCTCTTTTCCTCTGCACCCCCATCCACCCATGGCACATTAACTGTGTTCCTGTGTAGCCCATGAATTACTGTGCCCTGTATTGTGGTTAGTTGCTTTTATTTTATGCTTGTGTCTCTACGTTGTAAATAAGTTCCATGAAAGCTCATTTTGTTTCAGAAGAACCATTAGATTAGTGTGTGTTTTCATTGACTTGAGTTCCTATTCATTGGTACTCTCTAATAGTTACAGTTGGTTTAAGAGCTTATTCCAACACAACTAGACCATGTGTTACAAAGAAATAAGGAAAACCCATCAAGCTGTCTGTTGGAACAGCACAGCATCCCAGACGCAGATGTTTTTAGGGGGAGATGCTCTGGCAATAAACATTCTATGAAGAAGCTCCACCCTTCTTGACAGCTCAGGGTATTCCTTATTTTGGAAGGTTTGTTCAGATGTGTTAAATAATCCAGGCAAATTAGCTGCAACCTTTTAATTTTCCTTATGGTTTGTTCAAAGGTATTAAACATCCCGGGAGAATTAGCTACACCATTTTAATTTTTCTTTAGTATAATGAAGAATTCTATGGATTTTGGGATACCACTGGCTAAGACACTAGGGGAGAGGCCAGGAGGTGTGAATTGCAGACACAGGGAAATAGTTCTGTTTTGGGAGCTCTTCAGTTGTGTTAAATACAAACCAGCCTGGGGGTTGTGACTCACCCGGTGCTTTTATATTGCAGGTAATTCCCGTGGAGAAGCTAGTGAAAGGGCGTTTCCAGGACAACCTGGATTTCATCCAGTGGTTTAAGAAGTTCTACGATGCTAACTACGATGGGAAGGAGTATGACCCCGTAGAGGCACGACAAGGGCAAGACGCAATCCCTCCTCCCGACCCTGGCGAACAGATCTTCAACCTGCCCAAGAAGTCCCACCATGCCAACTCTCCCACAGCAGGTACTGGAACAGTGTCATTCTGGAGTCACTTTCGTGTTGGAAGATGCCTCTGGCCCTCCTGTGCTGTCCTGTGTTTGCTTGGTTCTTCCCAGCAGTCAGTATTTTCACACTTCTGGATGATTTTTATTGTTGTCTGTTTGACCACATTTATCTTCCTAGTAGTCTAACAATCAGGATTTAAACTATTAAAAAGGCAGAACTATTCACTTGATGTCACTGAAGCTATACAACTTCAGGGATAGATTGCATTTTCCTTTTTTTTTTGAGAAATTTCAAGTAATGTGATTAGATTTTGACATATTTTTATTGTTTAATTGCTGCCAGTAGAGTCTAGAATATGAACTTGGTAACACTTTTAAATATGGATCATATTCTATAATCCTTCAGAGGAAATTCATGAAAAATCCATCCTGTCTGCTGTGTGAGCAGGTGCCAGTTTTTATGGGACCACGTTCAGCAAGACCTCACTTAGCCAACTTTGTCTGAAAGTGAAGTCACTAATGATAAATACCTGGAACTTTAAAAAATGTTTTAACTTTTCTAGAGAAAAATCTTTGTAAGATCTGTTACAAATATTCTTTCCTTAAAAAAAAATAGACTTTTTACCAAGCAGAATGTGTTCCTGTTAAATGAGGGTCATTATTATAAACACCAGCTGTGGTACTGGACAGTTAAACAATGAAATCCTCAGAAACTGTGTGTTTCCATTTGAAAACCAGCATTTACACTTGTTAATTCTGTAACTTCATTTTATCAGAATACAAATTCCTTATTTATGCCCAATCTCTAATCAGAATGATTAAAAATGGTTATAATAAGACTTCCCAGATGGCCCAGTGGTAAAGAATCCGCCTGCCAATTCAGGAGACGGAGGAGACACAGGTTCAACCCCTGGGTTGGGAAGATCTCCTAGAGAAGAAAATAGCAACCCACTCCAGTATTCTTGCCTGGAAAATCCCATGGACAGAGGAACCTGGCAGGCTGTAGTCCATGACGTCACAAACAGGTTAACACAGCTTAACAACTGAGCATGCAGGCATGCAGTAGTAAACAGTGAGTACAGGTATCTGGAACTCAAGGAAGTGTCAGCTAGAAATAAACATTTGGTGAGTCTCCCACATCCAGGTAACTGAGGCTGGAAGTTAGTCCTGAGTGAGAAAGGGGGAGTCCCCGAGGAACTTGAACATTTAATGTTTGGGTAGAAAAGGAGGGACTCTCCTGGGAGCAGGGAAGATGCCAGAAAGATGGAGAGAAATGAGGGAGTAACGTGTCAGGGGAGCAGAACAGTTATCAGTGTCTAAACCTGTCGAGTCCAGTACACTTGAGGACTGGGAGGGTCCGTTGGATGTTTCAACTTGGTGGTCTCAGTAGAGTGATGGGTCCAGGAATGGGTTAAAGGAATTGGAGGAAGGGAACTGAGACAGCATAAAAATCCCAACTTTGAAGCCATAGGATTAAATAAGCTTAAAAAAAAAAACAAAAAATAGACAAGAGACTTCCCTGGTGGTCCAGTGGTTAAGAATCCACCTGCCAGGGCAGGAGACATGGATTCAATCCCTAGTCCAGGAAGACCCCACGTGCCTCCAAGCACCTAAGCCTGAGCTCCACAGCTACAGAGCCCGTATGCCTGGAGCCTGTGCCCTGCAGCAAGAGAAAAGTGAAAGTGAAGTCGCTCAGTAGTGTCTGACTCTTTTCGGCCCCATGGACTGTAGCCTACCACGCTCCTCCATCCATGGGATTTTCCAGGCAAGAATACTGGAGTGGGTTGCCATTTCCTTCTCCAGAGGATCTTCCTGACCCAGAGATCAAAGCCGGGTCTCCCTCATTGTAGGCAGACGCTTTACTGTCTGAGCCTGCAGTGGGAAACCCGAGCACTGCAACAAAGAGTAACCCTCGCTCACCACACCAGCGAAGACCCAATGCAGCCGTAAATAAATAAACTAAGCACAGATCTTTGGGAACACATACACTTAAGGGCAAGAAGAAAACCCTTGCTAAACTGAGAAAAGGAGGAACATCAGGGAAAAAAACAGCTCAATAGCAGAGTAGGACATTTCTAGCAAGAGGACCCACCAATAGCAGCACCAACTATTAATTGTGGAGAGCTCAAATAGGATGAAGCCTGAAAATAGGCTGAGGAAATCTGGCTCCTGGGAGGTGTTTAATTGTCCTTGAGCAAAATTGGTCTGTTGAAATGCTTAATCCATCCACCTCGATGGCAGCGGCTTAACAAGGGTGTTATACACAGCTGTGAAAGTGATGTGTGGAGAGGAGAGTCTGCCTTCAAAAGGTCAGGAAAAAGGTGGAGGAAAATAAAAACATTTTGATGGTGTATTTCCCCATTTTGCAAGGCCTCCCCAGACAGCCATTTTGCTTTTTTGCATTTCTTTTCCATGGGGATGGTCTGGATCCCTGTCTCCTGTACAATGTCACGAACCTCATTCCATAGTTCATCGGACACTCTATCTATCAGATCTAGACCCTTAAATCTATTTCTCACTGCCACTGTATAATCATAAGGGATTTGATTTAGGTCATACCTGAATGGTCTAGTGGTTTTCCCTACTTTCTTCAATTTCAGTCTGAATTTGGCAATAAGGAGTTCATGATCTGAGCCACAGTCAGCTCCTGGTCTTGTTTTTGCTGACTGTATAGAGCTTCTCCATCTTTGGCTGCAGAGAATATAATCAGTCTGATTTTGGTGTTGACCATCTGGTGATGTCCATGTGTAGACTCTTCTCTCGTGTTGTTGGAAGAGGGTGTTTGCTATGACCAGTGCGTTTTCTTGGCAAAACTCTATTAGTCTTTGCCCTGCTTCATTATGCATTCCAAGGCCAAATTTGCCTGTTACTCCAGGTGTTTCTTGACTTCCTACTTTTGCATTCCAGTCCCCTATAATGAAAAGGACATCTTTTTTGGGTGTTAGTTCTAAAAGATCTTGTAGGTCTTCATAAAACCGTTCAACTTCAG
>SJYQ01015761.1:3650-19396 GCA_006410935.1 Redunca redunca | reverse complement strand
AGAAGACTCCTGAGAGTCCCTTGGACTGCAAGGAGATCCAACCAGTCCATTCTGAAAGAGATCAGCCCTGGGATTTCTTTGGAAGGAATGATGCTAAAGCTGAAACTCCAGTACTTTGGCCACCTCATGAGAAGAGTTGACTCATTGTAAAAGACTCTGATGCTGGGAGGGATTGGGGGCAGGAGGAGAAGGGGATGACAGAGGATGAGATGGCTGGATGGCATCACTGACTTGATGGACGTGAATCTGAATGAACTCCGGGAGTTGGTGATGGACAGGGAGGCCTGACGTGCTGCGATTCATGGGGTCGCAAAAAGTCGGACACGACTGAGCGACTGAACTGAACTAGTGAGTGACAGGAAACAGAAGAAGTCAGCCTGGACAGCTCATTCATCCCCTGATAAACCAGCTTATGAAATACTTAATAGTTTTGTTTACTGCTCCCATTTGAAACATCTCAGGGAACTGACAAATTACCATCAAATCCTTAAAAGTGCAGCAAGGATGCTATATCTTAACATGAGTATGGAATACAACAGAAATGGGGGAAAAAAAGGAAAAAGTGGGTTTTGAAAAAGAAAGAGACAGAGGTCTTAGAATGGCTTCCTAATTCCCCCAATATGCTATCCATTACCTTTATCAAGAATACCATTTTCTTTATATTACATTATATAGCAAGGGAATGTGCTGTAACAAGGGAATATAAAATTATATATTAGGAGAAATGCAACTACCCATATGATGGTAGGGCCCTAGAGTGTACTGTTAACTGTTTTTCTTTAAAGCTAATTCTAGATTATAAATAAATATATTATGGTGCATTTGGCTTAATGGAATATCACACAGCCATTAAAGTCAGAAAGGCTATCTTGGAACATGGAGATGTGTTTATGGTATAATGTTAAGAAGTAGAATACAAAATGGTGTCACTGTGTCTTTATGATTAAAAATAAGAAAAAAGTCTTTGCCAGAGAATATAAAGAAAATACAGCCTTGAGAAGATTGCCTTGAACACAATATTATCAAGCAAAGGAGAATCCAATGTCTTCTTAAATTCTCCATCCCTAGTGTTTAAGATACATGACTTGCTGAAGGGATTACAAATAATAGATAGAAACTGCTCTTATTGGGCTTCCTGGGTGATTCTAGAGGTAAAGAACCTGTCTATCAATGCAGGAGACATAAGAGACATGGGTTCGATCCCTGAGTTGGGAAGATCCTCTGGAGGATGGCAACCCACTCCAGTATTCTTGCCTGGAGAATCCCATAGACAGAGGAGCTTGATGGGCTATGGTCCATAGGGTCACAAAGAGTTGGACATGACTGAAGCGACTTAGCACACACATGTCCTTACAAAGGAAATTTTAAAAAGGGACATAAGGGTATGGGAGTAGCTAGAGAATCCTTAAATGTCATCCCTAGCCCCTATTTCACCCAACTGCCTAGGCTTCTGAGGGGAGAAAGGCCAGGAGAGTTGACTAGTTCTCTGAGTCTTGATTTTATTTTTCACTCCCTTCTTTGGCTGACTTAGTGACTTTATCAAATTTTCCACAAAAACAATGAACAGCACTTTGATTAGGGGTCAGTCAATCTTTATTTCTTCTCATCCACTCATTTTTAAGGACGTATAAGTTTAAGATGAGTTGGTAGTGGAATATGACTTTCAAAAAAAAAAAAACCTAATGCCATTTTAAGTTAGGGATAAAGGGGAAACAGTCTGAGAAGGTGGAATGAGAGAAGTAATAGAAAGGCAATCACACTACTGCAGGGGAGCATCATTCAATTCTGAGTCCTGTTTTCAGAGAAACATGAAGGAAAGGATACAGAGCCAGAAGGAAATAGACAGGGCAGAGAGGGGCCTGAAAAGCAACACCATGAAGAATGGTGCAATACCAGGGTTGTTTGTCCTGGAGAAGAGAAGTTGCAGAGAACCTCTGAAGGCTTGTCACAGGGCAAAGGGAGCAGAAGGGGTCTATGGATCTTACTGTCAAGCATGCTTCAAACACCTTTTAGCTCCATCTGAATGGTAAGAGAGAATAAGGTGATATGGAAGTAGGTGTGAACTAACTGAACAAAAGTAGTTTCTCAGAGCCTCACCTCTCCTAGGAGTAAAGTGAGCATGAATGTGAAGGCAGTACTGTGGGAGTTATCAAATCAATCACAATCAGCATGAATTAGCCCTGCTATATTGCCATGGTAATAGGCAAAGAAGGTTGACTATTAATTTTACTGTTTCTAAACCCTCAGGGTTGATCTAAAAGTCTAAATCTAATACAATGAGCTAGAATAAGTACCTTATATGAGATACAAATCAAAATCATGACCTCCAGAGAAGATTGCAAAGACTTGTGGGAAATAAGATTAATCAAAGAACCTCTGGATCAACTATGGTTTTAAAAAACCTTTAGGGAAAGACCTGTGCAAACCTGGACCTTGGTGACTCTATCTATAAAATGTATATATCAGAAAAGATTTACAGGGCCTCATTCAGCTCTGACTCTCTACAGATATCAGATACTGTTTTGACTGGAAGCCTGACAAGAGACTTGATATATGTCTTGAAAATAATTTCAATATAATTAGGGAACGATAACCATGTTTGCCCTGTTCACAGCCTGTATCTCTAGAGCTTTCCTTCTTTCACTTTTTTGTCCATGAAGACTTTTTTTCAGATTAAATGAAACCATTAAAAAATAAGAGGATGACAGGAAGAAGACTTGCAACTTGGAAAACTGCCAAGGGATTAATATCTGGAATATACCAGGAACTCCTATAAATCAGCAAAAAAAAAAAAAAAAAAGGAGAAACTCCAGGAAAATGGGCGAAGGATAGGAACAGGGCCTCGAGTGTCCAGGTGGTATGGATAGGTAGGGCCTAGAGCAGCCAGAAAACCCTGGGCTGGTCACTAAAGGCCAATGAGCTGCTTCATCCTTTTAGTTTAGTATCCTATAAAAACATTATTGCTTATTACAATGTGTTATTTTCTACATATACACCAAGATATAAACACAATTGGGAATAAATCAGGATAGGCAATTAACAGAAAAAGTCAGTAAGTTTGAAAACTCCAGGCTTAAATATATCGAATGTAAATGTCTTGAAGCTATAGTATGAGAAACTCTATCAGGTCTAGGAAGAATTCCTTGATGGTGTATGAGACACTAATACAAACGACCAAGGAAAATTAGTCCAGCTTTTCTGGAGGCATTTGAGGACAGAATTTATTTCACAGGTATCAGATGACTGTGATTGTCTTACTCAGAGAGTATTTAACTTTGTTTGACCTGTGTCTCAGTTTCCCTGATCATAATATGATTTCTAAAACAAGAGTAAATACCATAAACCGTTGGTCAAGATGGCCTAGAACTAAGCCAATTCTCTTTTATATCACTGTTTGGATTTAGAAAGAAGAATGTCATCTTTTCAGAGAACTCATTGAAAAATATACTTTCTTTTACTGGCCTCACTGAATAACTTTGATAAAAATAACTCTATTTCCTACTTCCACATTTGTAAAATGAGCGTAGTGTAACTTAAATGGTGAGGCAATTTCTGCTTCCAGGAGCAATTAATTAATGAATAAATAAATATAAAAAATGAATATTTTCTGATACTGACTTTTTTCTATACTGAATACAATATTTATAGATCTCCCTTATCCTACAGAAAAAGTATATACCATGCTAACACATTTGTGCATGAGTAAGACATGCCTCCATTGGTATCAATGAGAAAATGGTGGAAAAGGCAGAAGTAACATGGATTACTATCACAGTGTTCCTTAGTGAGAGCATACCTAGATTTCACAGAATCAGAGAAAGTAATATCCAGACAGCATTTAAAGAGCAACTCTTCCAATCTGCTAATTTTAGAATTAGGGAACAAGGTCCAGGATGGAAAAGATTCACCTGAGATTCCTCAGTCAGTTAGTGACTAAGGTGGGATGTGAACTTAGGAATCCCAATTCTGGTTTTGGTATTCTTTCTTATAAATCATATTGTTCCTCATGGCTTTTGGTTTAGAGGTGACAACCCTGAGCTAAAATATTGTTTTCTGACCTACACACAGACCTATACACAGGTTTCTCTGCCCTTCTTTTGTTCTAGCTAAATGTTTCTTTGACATCTGTGGTTGCAGTGAGGGACAAAGAAATATTTCCCTTTTAAACCATTAGCTTCAGCATCAAGAATAATTAAGAGATATGGAACTCACAAATCACCAACAAAAACTTTGTTAGGTTAGTTGGACTGGGAAATTTCTCAAAGCAGGGAATGCCACTCCATCTTTTGGAAAGATAAATTCTTGTATTGCTGTCCTGAGCCCATGCCCAAGAAATTTGGAAAAAGAGGCCAAGATATTTGAGAGTTGAGAATAAAATCCATCTAAGACTTAACAGATTCCTACTGGGCCAGTATCTGAGAACTCTAGGAAAGTAATTTTGTCTCTTAGAGATTCAGTCTGCTGATCTCAAAAATAGTTGTGACAATAATAACCTATTTCCTGTGTGAAAATGAAATGTCAAGATGTGAATGTATTTTGCCAAAACAGTAGATACACATGTGCACTTGTAATTAAATCTGACTTTCAAAAATACTTATTGAGCATCTACCATCAGCCAACCACTGTGCTAGGTGCTGAGTATGTATCAGTAAATACATGAAGAAAACTGTCCCTCATGGAATTTACTTTATAGTAGGGGAGAATGAGAAATAGATGGAGAAACAACTTTACTTTCTTGGGCTCCAAAATCACTGCAGATGGTGACTGCAGCCATGAAATTAAAAGACGCTTGCTCCTTGGAAGAAAAGCTGTGACAAACCTAGACAGCATATTAAAAAGCAGACATTACTTTGCCAACAAAGTTCCATCTAGTCAAAGCTATGGTTTTTCCAGTAGTCAGGTATGGATGTGGGGGTTGGACCATAAAGAAAGCTGAGTGCCAAAGAACTGATGCCTTTGAACTGTGGTGTTGGAGAAGACTCTTGAGAGTCCCTTGGACTGCAAGGAGATCCAACCAGTCAATCCTAAAGGAAATCAGTCCTGAATACTCATTGGAAGGACTGATGCTGAAGCTGAAGTTCCAATACTATGGCCACCTGATGTGAAGAACTGACTCATTGAAAAAGACCCTGATACTGGGAAACATTGAAGGCAGGAGGAGAATGGGACGACAGAGGATGAGACAGTTGGATGGCATCACCCACTCATTGAACGAGTTTGAGCAAGCTCCAGGAGTTGTGATGGACAGGGAAGCCTGGAGTGCTGCAGTCTATGGGGTTGCAAAGAGTCGGACATGACTGAGCGACTGAACTGAACTGAACTGAGGTAGGACTACTTTAGGTAGAAGGGAAAGCCAGTGGAAAGGCTATGAGTGGGGAGCATATCAGGCCTTTTTAAGGAACAACAGTAGGTCATTGTGGATAAAGTAGTGAGAGTACATGGGAAAGGAGCAAGAGATGAAGTCACAGAAGTAAGGAAATTTTGATCACACAGGTTTGTAAGTAATAATGAGAACTTTGTCTTTGTCTTCTACTCAGGAGGGAAAGGTGTGCCACTGGAAATGTTTGAGCAGAGGAATGATATAAACTGACTTAGATATTGATATTATCCCTTGGCTGCTTGGTAAAGAACTGAATGTACTAACTTGTATTAGATATTATAAGAAAGCTATCATTTTTAAAAATTTGTATTGGGGTATACTTGATTTACAATGTTGTGTTATTTTCAGGTGTACAGCAAGGTGACTATTATACATAAACATATACTGAGTCTTTTTTTGTATTCTTTTCCTATGTAGGCCAAACATTTCCCTGGTGGCTCAGATGGTAAAGCATCTGCCTACGATGCAGGAGACCTGGGTTCGATCCCTGGGTAGGGAAGATCCCCTGGAGAAGGAAATGGCAACCCACTGCAGCATTCTTGCCTCGAAAATCCCACAAACAGTGGAGCCTAGCAGGATACAGTCCACGGGGTCACAAAGAGTCAGACACGACTGAGTGACTTCACTTTCACTTTCACCTATATAGGCCATTACAGAATATTGAGTAGAGTTCCCTATGCTATACAGTAGGTCCTTATTAGTTATCTATTTTATATATAGTAGTGTGCAGAGGTCAATCCCAGTCTTCCAATTTATCCCTCTCCTCCTTACCCCTCAATAACCATAAGTTTCTTTTCTATGTCTGTAACTGTCTGTTTTATAGATATGTTCATTTATCGCCTTTTTTAGAATTCCACATATAAGCAATATCATATATTTGTCATTCTCTTTAACTTACATCACTCAGTATGACAATCTCTAGATCCATTCATGTTGGTACAAATAGCATTATGTTGTTATTTTTTTGGCTTATTAAGATTCCATTGTATATATGTACCACAAAATTATTAATCCATTCCTCTTAATGATGGATATTTAGGTGGCTTCCATATCCAGTCTATTGTAAATAGTTTAAGATAATTATCATTTTATAGCAGTGCTCCACATGCTTTAATATGTATTGTAAGTCAAATGTTAACCTAGTTAAAATTCAGATTTGAACTCAGGTCTGGAATAGAGTTAAAGATTCTGAATTTCTTAAAAACTCAAGGTGATTCATATGCTGTTGGTCAAGGGCAGAACAATTTGAGGGTAGGAGATATGTCCAAGGCCTGGCAAAGAGCAGAGCTCCACTAAATTTTTGCTGAATTAATAATATATCAGTGGTTTGATGCCCAATGTTACCTAACACATTCAAGAGGATAATTTAAAAGAAAAATACTAACCATTTATAAGAAGACAGGAGGAAGAGAAAAAGATAAAAGAGAGACATGGATGGATAGGTAAACAGAAGAAAAGGGAAAGAATGAAAGAAAAACCACATTTCCCCAAATACTTACAATATTAGATTTACTTTATTTCCTCAATGAACTTAAGAGTTTGGTAAAATGAAGCCAGTTTTTTCACTCTCCTCTTTCACTTTCATCAAGAGGCTCTTTAGATCCTCTTCACTTTCTGCCATAAGGGTGGTGTCATCTGCATATCTGAGGTTATTGATATATCCCCTGGCAATCTGGATTCCAGCTTCTGCTCCCTCCAGCCCAGCGTTTCTCATGATGTACTATGCATATAAGTTAAATAAGCAGGGTGACAGTATACAGCCTTGACATACTCCTTTCCCAATTTGGAACCAGTCCATTGTTCCATGTCCTGTTCTCACTGTTGCTTCTTGACCTGCATACAGATTTCTCAGGAAGCAGGTAAGGTGGTTTGGTATTTCCATTTCTTTAAGAATTTTCCACAGATTGTTGTGATCCACACAGTCAAAGCCTTTTGTGTAGTCAATAAAGCAGAAGTAGATATTTTTCTGGAACTCTCTTGCTTTTTTGATGATCCAACAGATATTGGCAATTTGATCTCTCGTTCCTCTGCCTTTTCTAAACCCAGCTTGAACATCTGAAAGTTCTCATTTCACCTACTGTTGAAGCATAGCTTGGGGAATTTTGAGCACTACTTTGCTAGCATGTGAGATGAGTGCAATTGTACGGTAGTTTGAACATTCTTTGGCATTTCCTTTCTTTGAGATTGGAATGAAAACTGACCTCTTCCAGTCCTGTGGCCACTGCTGAGTTTTCCAAATTTGCTGGCATATTGAATGCAGCACTTTAACGGTATCATTTTTCAGAATTTGAAATAGCTCAGCTGGAATTCCATCATCTCCACTAGCTTTGTAGTGATGCTTGCTAAGGCCCACTTGACTTCACATTCCAGGATGTCTGGCTCTAGGTGAGTAATCACACCATTGTGGTTATCTGGTTAATTAAATCTTTTTTCTATAGTTCCTCTGTCTATTCTTGCCACCTCTTCTTAATATTGTCTGCTTCTGTTAGGTCCATATTGTTTCTGTCCTTTATTGTGCCCATCTTTGCATGAAATGTTCCCTTGGTGTCTCTAGTTTTCTTGAAGAGAACTCTAGTCTTTCCATTCTAGTCTTTTCCTCTGTTTCTTTGCATTGATCACTTAAGAAGGCTTTCTTATCTCTCCTTGCTATTCTTCAGAACTCTGCATTCAGATGGACATATCCTTCCTTTTCTCCTTTGCATTTTGATTCTATTCTTTTCTCAGCCATTTGTAAGGCCCCCTCAGACAACAATTTTGACTTTGTGCATTTCTTTGTCTTAGGGATGGTTTTGATCGCTGCCTTCTGTACGATGTCATGAATTTCCATCCACAGTTCTTCAGGCACTCTGTCTGTCAGATCTAATCCCTTGAATCTACTCATTACTTCTACTGTATAATCATAAGGGATTTGATTTAGGTCATACCTAGTGGTTTTCCCTACTTTCTTCATGTAAATCTGAATTTTGCAATGAGGAGTACATGATCTGAGCTACAGTCACCTACTGGTCTTTTTGCTGACTGTATAGAGTTTCTCCAACCTCAGCTAAAAAGAATGTAATCAATCTGATTTCAGGAATGACCGTTTGGTGATGCCCTATATGTAGAGTGTTCTCTTGTGTTGTTGGAAGAGGGTGTTTGCTATGATCAGTGCATTCTCTTGGCAAAACTATGTTAGCCTTTGCCCTGTTTCATTTTGTTCTCCAAGGCCACACTTCCCTGTTATTCTGGGTATCTCTCGACTTCCTACTTTTGCATTCCAGTCTCTTATGATTAAAAGGACATCCTTTTTTGTGGTGTTAGTTCTAGAAGGTCTTGTAGGTCATCATAGAACCATTCAACTTCAACTTCTTCAGCATTAGTGGTTGGGCATAGACTTGGATTACTGTGATATTGAATGGTCTGCCTTGGAAGGGGACAGAGTTCATTCTGTCTTTTTTCAGATCACACCTAAGTACTGCTTTTTGGACTCTTTTGTTGACTATGAGGGCTACTCCATTTCTTCTCAGGGATTCTTGCTCAGGATAGTAGATATAATGGTCATCTAAATTAAATTTTCTCATTCCTGTCCATTTTTGTTCACTGATTCCTAAAATGTCTATGTTTACTCTTGCTGTCTCCTGTTTGACCACTTCCAATTTACCTTGATTCATGGACCTAACATTCCTGGTTCCTATGCATTTTTGTTCTTTACAGCATCAGACTTTACTTCCATTACCAGTCACATGCACAACTGTGCATTGTTTCAACTATGGTTCCATCTCTTCATTCTTTCTAGAGCTATTTTTCCACTCTTCTCCAGTAGCATATTGGGCATCTATCGACCTGGGGAGTTTATCTTTTAGGATCATACTTTTTTGCCTTTTCATACTGTTCATGGCTTGTCAAGACAAGAATACTGATGTGGTTTGTCATTCCCTTCTCCAGGGGAACGTTTTATCAGAAGTATCCACCATGACCTGTCCACCTTGGGTGGCCCTACACAGCATGGCTCATATTTTCACTGAATTAGACAAGGCTGTGATCCATGTGACCAGTTTGTTTAGTTTTCTGTGATTGTCATTTTCATCCTGTCTGACCTCTGACAGATAGGACTAAGAGGTTGTGGAAGCTCTTTGATGTGAGAGACTGGCTCTGGGGAATCTGGGTTTTGTCTGATGGGTGGGGTTGTGCTCAGTAAATCTTTAATCCAGTTTTCTCTTTATGCATGGGGGCCACATTCCCTGAAGCAAACCTATGTTAGGTGTAATGGCAACCTCCTTCAAAAGGGCTTATGCCAGAACTGCTGTATTCAGTGTCCCTGACCCTGTGTCAGGCCACTGTTGATCCATGCCTCCACCATACCATGATGTTATATGATAGCTGTCCTTCTCTGTCTGACTTTATTCAGTATGACAGTAAATAGATCCATCCATGTTGCTGAAAATGGCATTATTTCATTCTCTTTAATGCCTGCTGAAGCCCCAATACTGACTCATTGGAAAAGACCCTGATGCTGGGCAATATTGAAGGCAGGAAGAGAAGGGGACAACAGAGGATGAGATGGTTGGATGGCATTACTGACTCGATGAATATGAGTTTGAGCAAGCTCCAGGAGTTGGTGATTGATAAGAAACCCTGGCGTCCATGGGGTTGCAAATAGTTGGACACGACTGAGTGACTGAACTGAACTAAAAATGAAACCCACTGGAGAAATAATAAAATCAAAGGTTATAGGAGTTAAGGACACCTGGCTTCCCTGGTAGCTCAGAGGTTAAAGCATCTGCCTGCAATGCAGGAGACCCGGGTTCGATCCCTGGGCTGGGAAGATCTTCTGGAGAAGGAAATGGCAACCCACTCCAGTATTCTTGCCTGGAGAATCCCATGGAAGAAGGAGCCTGGTGGGCTACAGTCCACGGGGTCGCAAAGAGTCAGACACGACTGCACGATTTCACTTCACTTCACTTCTTCAAGGCCACAGGTTAATTAGTGACTAAATTAAGACGTGAAAGCCAGCACTCCATGTCTACAGAGCCCTTGTTCTTTCTATCCTACCTTACTGCTTTGAGGAAGTGGAAGAAGATAAACTTCAACCTTCCTGGATGTGGTGAGAAAATGAGTTTAGGTGAAGAAAGTTAAGGTCCAAAGTCCTTGGCCTTAATATTTTCACATGCAGTTGTTGTTGGTATTAGTTACACGTGGATATTTAAATTAAAATGAAATAAAATTTACAGTTCCATTTCTCAGTCACACTAGCCACATCTCAAATGCTCAGCAGCGACAAATGGTTGACCAGGGGCTACTATAATATAAACTACAGATATACAACCTGTTAATCACTGCAAAAAGTTCTACTAGGCAGCACTACAGAAACAATCACTTTACATTCCCACTAACAATGCAAGAGGGTTCTCTTTTCTTTATATTCTCTCCAGCATTTATTGTTTGTAGGTTTTTTGATGATGTCCATTCTAACAGTGTAAGGTAATACATCATTGTGGTTTTGATTTGCATCTCTTATAATTAGTAATATTGATCATCTTTTCATGTGCTTCTTGGCTATCTGCATATCTTCTTTGGAGAAATGCCTATTTAGGTCTTCTACCCATTTTTTGATTGTGTTGGTTTTTTTTGTTATTGAGCTGCATGAGCTGTTTGTATACTTTGGAGGTTACTCCCTTGACAGTTGCTTTATTTGCAAATATTTTCTCCCACACTGAGGGTTGTCTTTTCATCTTGTTTATGGTTTTCTTTGTTGTGCAAAAGATTTTACAGTCACTAAGAGGAACAGTATGGAGGTTTCTTAAAAAACTAAAAACAGAACTACAACGCTGTGCTGTGATTAGTCACCCAGTCATGTCTGACTCTTTGTGACACCATAGACTGTAGCCTGCCAGGCTCCTCTGTCCATGGGGATTCTCCAGGCAAAAATACTAGAATGGGTTGCATGCCCTCTTCCAGGGGATCTTCCCAATCCAGGGATCAAACCCAGGTCTTCCACATTTCAAGAGGTTTATTTACCATCTGAGCCTCCAGGGAAGCCCAAGAATACTGGAGTGGGTAGCCTATCCCTTCTCCAGGGGAACTACTCAACCCAGGAATCAAACCAGGGTCTTCTGCATTGCAGGCAGATTCTTTACCAGCTGAGCTACCAGGGAAGCCCCAGAACCACATGACCCAGCAATTCCTTACTTGGCATATACCATAAGAAAACCACAGTTCAAAAAGACATTCACCCCATTCTTCATTGCAGCACTGTTTACAATAGCCAGGACATGGAAGCAACCTAAATGTCCAAAGACAGATGAATGGAAAAGAAGATGTGGTGTATATACACAATGGACTATTAGTCAGTTAAAAAGAAATGAAGTTGGATCTCTTGTAGAGACATGGATGAACCTAGAGTCTGTGATACAGAGTGAAGTAAGTCAGAAAGAATAAAACAAATATGGTATATCAATGTATATATGTGGATTCTAGAAAAATGGTACAGGTGAACCTCTTCACAGGGCAGGAATAGAGACACAGATGTAGAGAAAGGACATGTGCACATGCAGCGGGGGAGGGAGAGGGGTGGGATAAAAAGGAAGACTGGGATTGGCATACATATTAGACTGGCCAGAGTACATTCAGGTTTTCCCCTTATACCTTACAGAAAAACTCAAATGAACTTTTTGCCCAACATAATACACTATCATGTGCAAAAGAGATAGCAAGTGAGAAACTGCTATACATTACAGGGAGCTTAGCTCAGTGCTCTGAGGTGATCTAGGTGGGAAGGATAGGGGGAGGTTGGGAGAGCATTCCAAAAGGGAAGAGATATACATATACATGTGGATATATGTATACATGTGGCTGGTCCCCTTTGTTATACAGCAGAAACTAACATAACACTGTGAGGCAACTACACCCCAATTTAAAAAACAAGAAATGAGAACTCTGACATGTTTAACAACCTCGCACAGGGACTTTGGTGTACCTTCAAGTTTGTAAACTACTGGCTTACAGGGATGTGTGTGTGCTATAATGAATTCAGGCCCTTACATGGGGTGGCAACAACTGGATCAGAAGCCAAGAGGATAGAGATAGAGGTTCCAGCAAGGGAACAGAAGAAGTGAGGGAGAGAGAGAGAGAGAGAAGAAATATGAATATGCATATGAGAGTTACACAAACAGATAAACAGCAAAAAAGAGGAGAAATAAACAGAGAGAAAGTAATCCCAAGGGAGCAGTTTCATCCACTGAAGAGAGGCTAGATCAATCCAGCTACTTTTTCTAACACCTTGGGACTGTCACAGGTATAGCCCAGGAAGGTTGTCATTTCTTCATGGAAGTGTACTCTATCTTATCCTAAGGGCCCTCACATGGACCATCAGAGTTGGGCCTACCTCACAAATGTCCTTTAGGTGCTTGATGTAATGACGCTCGGTGCTCATGATCTCATTGATGACGTTGGCCCGCATCTGGTCCCGGTTTTGGAGTGGCCGGCCCAGACAGAGGCAGTCTGAGTTGGGGTCCAGGTGCCCATTCTGAACGTCACTGGGCCCTTCCTCTACCCCATCCTCCTGGTTCACCCATAGCTGTAGAGGCAGGCAAAAAAAAAAAAAAAAAAAGAATAGGTTAGCTTCTTTCTTTGAGAAGTTTTCAGCCAAGTAGGAAAAGGATAAACTAAAATCTTCAGGTATTCATAGAGCCAGAACCTTCAACCAGAGCCCTCTTAAACTGAATACCAGGACCGAATCTAGGGTGACTTGTTGGACTTATCTGTGAGTCTATTCCTCTCTAGGCCTATAGTGACCTATCCATAAAATGGAGGATGGAGACGAGTAGGACTAAATCATCTCTAAGAGACTTCTTGACTAGGGAGGTTTCAGAGGAGAAAAAAGTTATGGCGAGCAGAACTCATTTGTGCTGGAGCATATTGAGCCATCAAGCTGGATCAAAAAATACAGATTAAATTATAATCTTGGAAACTGAAGGGTCCAAGATGGTGACATAAGAAGACGCTGATCTCACCTCCTCCCATGGACACACCAAATCTATACCTATATAGAGAGCAATTTTAAAACTGGACTTCATTTTATTTTTATAGAGCAATTTTTGAGGGGTGATTAGATAGTTACTGCACATAAAAGGACCAGATAGAAACTGGTAGTAAAGATGGAAACATGATATCCATGAACCATACCTCTGAAGTAGCAATTTGCAGTAGTGAGGGATATTGCTGAGGGGCATAAGCAAAGACTCACCTAAACCCATCAGTTTAAAGAGCAGATACACACACTTAGAGAACAAACTTATAGTTACCAGAGGAGAAGGGTTGGGGAGGGATAGATTGGGAGTCTGGTACCGACATGTACAGTTCAGTTCAGTCCCTCAGTCGTGTCCGACTCTTTGCGACCCCATGAATCGCAGCACGCCAGGCCTCCCTGTCCATCACCATCTCCACACTGCTGTATTTAAAATAAACAACAAAGACCTACTGTACAGCACAGGGAACTGTTCTATATCTACTCAATATTCTGTGATAACTTAAAATAATTTGAAAAATAATAGATACATGCATACATATAACTGAATCATTTTGCTCTACACCTGAAACACAACATTGTTAATCATTGAAGGCTAAAAGACAAAAGCAGAATAAACAACTATAACTATACTAACGTGTTAAGGGATATATAAAATAAAAAGAGGCAAAATGTGACATCAAAAATATAAAATATAAAAAAAAAATATAAAATATGAGGTGAGGGAATAAAAGTGTAGTGCTTTGAGAGTGTCTTCAAACTGTCAGTGTAATAGACAGCTAGATGTTGTTGTTTGCTGTTCAGTCTCTAAATTGTGGCCAACACTTTGTGATCACATGGACTACCTTCACTGTCTCCCGAAGTTTGCTCAAATTCATGTCTATTGATTCAGGGATGCTATCTAACCATATCATTCTCTGTCGCCCTCTCCTCCCTTTGCCTTCAGTCTTTCCCAGTATCAGGGTATTTTCCAGTGAGTCAGCTCTTCACATAAGGTGGCCAAAGTATTGGAGCTTCAGCATCATTCCTTCCAATGAATATTCAGGGTTGATTTCATTTAGGATTTACTTGTTTGACCTCACAGTCCAGGGGATTCTCAAGAGTCTTCTACAGCACCACAGTTCAAAAGCATCAATTTTTTGGCATTCAGCCTTCTTTATGGTCCAACTCTCACATCTGTATATAATTGCTTGAAAAACCATAGTTTTGACTATACAGATCATTGTAGGCAAAGTGATATCTCTGTTTCTCAATACACTATCTAGGTTTGTCATAACTTTCCTTCCAAGGAGCAAGTGTCTTTTAATTTCATGGCTGCAGTCACCATCTGCAATGATTTTGGAGCCCAAGAAAATTAAATCTATCACTGCTTCCACTTTTCCCCATTCTAATTGCCATGAAGTGATGGGCCCATATGCCATGATCTTAGTTTTCTGAATGTTGAGTTTTAAGCAAGGTTTTTCACTCTCCTTTTTCACCCTCATGAAAAAGCTCTTTAGTTCCTCTTCACTTTCTACCATTAGGGTGGTATCATCTGTATATATGAGGCTGTTGCTATTTCTCCCAGCAACCTTGATACCAGCTTGTGATTCATCGAGCATGATATTTCACATGATATACTCTGCATACAAATTATATAAACAGGGAATCAATATACAGCCTGGATATATTCCATTCCCAATTTGGAGCCAGTCAGCTTTTCCATGTAAGGTTCTAACTGTTGCTTCCTGACACATATAGGTTTTTCAGGAGACAAGTAAGGTGGTCTGGTATTCCCATCTCTTTAAGAATTTCTACAGTTTGTTGAGAACCACACAAAGGCTTTAGCATAGTCAATGAAGCAGATGTTGTTCTGGAATTTCCTTGCTTTCTCTATGATCCAAGGAATGGTGACAAATTGGCCTCTGATTCTTCTGCCATTTCTAGACCCAGCTTGTATCTCTGGAAGTTCTCAGTTCAGGTACTAGTAAAGCCTAGCTTGAAGCATTTTAAGCATAACCTTCAGTTCAATTCAGTTGCTCAGTTGTGTCTGACTCTTTGTGACCCCATGAATTGCAGCACGCCAGGCCTTCCTGTCCATCACCAATTGCCAGAGTTCACTCAGACTCATGTCCATCGAGTCAGTGATGCCATCCAGCCATCTCATCCTCTGCTGTCCCCTTCTCCTCCTGCCCCCAATCCCTCCCAGCATCAGAGTCTTTTACAATGAGTCAACTCTTCGCATGAGGTGGCCAAAGTACTGGAGTTTCAGCTTTAGCATCATTCCTTCCAAAGAAATCCCAGGGCTGATCTCCTTCAGAATGGACTGGTTGGATCTCCTTGCAGTCCAAGGGACTCTCAAGAGTCTTCTCCAACACCACA